>JAHZNC010000186.1:0-10468 GCA_027744095.1 Zhuqinia jingwanae
AGGAACTCCAACATTTTCTTTTACAAAACTGTGAGTTAAACATCAAAGACAAATATAAACGTTCCGCATAAAGACGGAAAGTTTAACTGTCAAAATGAACACAAAGTTGAGGGAGACGATGAATGTAGTAGTAGTAGTAATAGCAGCAGTAATAAGTGAGCAGCTAAAAAGCCGTTTCTCGCTTGACTTGTTGCATACAACACAATGCACTGTGTGTGTAAGCGTGAAGAAAAAAAGGAAATGGCACAGTTCCTCTTTCCCTCTTGTACGTCTTTCCTCGACGTTTCCCCCACTTTTCTTACTTTCTCCTCTCTTCATTCTCCTTTAATATCATTACACTCTCCTGCCAAAAATAATTTCCTCTAACAAAATGCAGACAGGAGGAGTGCTTCGCAAAGTCTAGAGAGAAACAAGTGTAGTGTTGATGAAAGGAGTTCTCTTTTCTCCGACAGAGCAATTACTGCGCCTGGTATTTCTAATAATAATATTGCTGCTGCTGGTCGTGTAATATAATGTAATTATAATAAACTCTAATAATAATACTAATACAATGTCGAGTAGTGTTAAATGGTAAGCTTCCAGTTTGAGCGGATAGTATTTTTGACACAGGCAGTCGATATTTCGGCGGCACTTTTCTTTCTTTCTTTCTTTCTACCTTGTACCTATCTATCATCCACACTTGTACCATTCCTGAACTCTCTGCTTAGCCGAGAACACTGGAACGCAGTACAATATTTTCGTAGGGCTTATGCCATGAAGGATATTATGCCATTCAAACTAAGTGAAAACAAGCTCCTTTCTGTACGAAAAGACTGTCAAATGCAAAAGTTTCTATTTAGTAACTTTTTGATCGTTCCGCGCGGCAAGGTGTAAGATGATTACAGTTGAGGAGGATGATAATAATTACTCTTTTACTCTTTTGTACACAAAAACACAACTTATTGGAATGACACTGGCATTTGATGTGATAAACACAAACATGGTCTGACGTTGTCATTTTCATCGCATCTCTCTCAAAAAAATACACTATCTTTTTGGCAAAAAAATAGGACTAATATGTATCATTTCATATAAATGATAAGGGTTATCATCATAATTTCTACAAATGACGCTTACAATAAAGTATATAGGATACCATAAGTAAGCTCATGTGTCTTTTTAATGTAGAAAAATTGAGATATGGAGTTTTATATATCAAGTACCTAAAAGAAAGTAACATTTCTAAAATAAAGACGCAAGGGACAGAGGATGTGTAAAAAAAAATTCTCTTCACTTTTCCCTTTCTTTCAATGTAGACCACGATAAGAGCACAAACTTGACAGGATGAAGACTAGAAACTCATTTCATTATTGACTACAAGATGTGCCTATAGTACATTTCGTGTAAGTACGTTACGTAACATACATATAGGTTGTTACATATTATGTAGAATACATAGCAGTGACAGGCAACCATTAAAGAATATGTTACACCAATACATCCACAGAGTAGTGCTTCATATGTAGTGCCGTGCACATTTGGGATCTCAGTTGACTTGTTTAAGATGATATATTGACGCTTTATTACATCGACAGCAATACCATTTAAATTTCCTTTTACCGTTTTGTGGAGTTTCCAAAAATAAAAAAATAAAAATCTTTCCGCCTCAAGGCACCTTGTCGTCCCTCGCCTACTTTTTTTATACACAACGAGACGATAGTAATAAGTATATAGAAACTCACGTAAAACGAATAATGTGTGACGCATGATAAATCTGGAAAAAAAATCAGTAATCGGTTTTTGAGTTTATATATTCAGGACATTGAGGATGGAAAGCTCTTTGATATCTTCCGACTTAAAGTCTCTTTAGTTCTTGAAAACTATACATACGTGCATTTACACGTCATGTAGGTCGATGAGGATGGCTTGGTTGGCTCGTGAATTGTTCTTCTGTATGAATATTTAAAAGAAGGACTAGAAAGTAAGGTACCATACATAAGCCATCTATATTATTTAAATTTATTCTGGTTTTTACAAGCACAGCGAGTTTGAGAGGGGGAAAAATTACAAAGCGTACTACAAGGAGAAATTGTCAACCTAAAATGTATTGTAATCATTTCATTAAAGAATCATCTTTACAATATGCTATCGAGTGAGTGAGTGAATAGACCACCATCACATCATTCACATCACAAAAACTGGATAGTGAGGCTAGCAGCTACTCTAGATGTCAACGTCTACGTCTATAGAGCCACACGTGAGAGTAAGGTACTTCCACAGTCCGTGGAACATTATTTAATAGCTATCAATATCTTTCTTTTCAAAATCTCGACTCTCTTTCTTTCTGCTGCCTTTTATCATCCTGTGTGGTTACTTCACTGTTATTCTCTTACGTTGCATGCATGTATCTTGTAGTGTGCTAGCTCAATTCATTTCACTTTTCTCTGTTATTGCCGCTTACAATGAAAATGCAGTGTTCTTATGAGAGAGACATGATATCGCACAACGAGAACACTACACATGCCTTTGGTACATGATAAAACACTGAAAAGAGAGAAAGTATAAAACCTGTAAGGCATTTCAACAAGAAGAGCTGTTTTGATATATACACCACCAAGTGTTTTCACTCGTGTGCATATGTTGCTACGCTGCTGCTGCTATTATTTCTCATGCTATACACATTTTAACGATAACTGTTTAAAAAGTGGACTCACTTCCTCAACTCACATTGAAACCAGAAAAAGCTTTACTTGAAATGAATAATTTCCTTTTATCTATGTTGCTACGTCCGGTGGTTCTGTAGATATGGATGTATACATATATACCTGTGTGTGTGATATATTTATATATATTTCTTTAGGTATTTATTTATATTAGGCAAATAATATCAAAAGTTTGCAGGAGAAAACTCCTCTTCATTATTACATTATTTATTGGAGAGTGGGAAACCTTTCCAAGATCCTTTCCAGAAAATATCACGTTTTCCAAACTGAATAAGTTGTCTGTTATGAGATTTGATTCAAATTCAAGACAATACGATTGTTTACATAGGCACAATATTGTGCACAATCCATATGTATGTAGGTAACTGTGTTCATTGGTAATTCCATCACATCACCCGAATCCAGATCATGACGCTGCAGAAGAATCTCTAATACCAATTCCGTATAACGATCCAGTTTTACGATTCCAACTTTACATCATATGCAACTGCTGCTCCGTGCTCCTGCTTACCAAAACAACATCATGATCATGATGATCATGATGATCATGTGCATGTACCAACAACCATGAGAATGTGTACTATATACACCGTACTCTATAATATTTTCATGCTCCAAGAAATCAAACAGTTTACAGCTAGTACGGTTTACTCGTATGCATTTTTGCTTCTTCTTTTTTTTACTCCAGACTTGGTTCAGTGAACTACAGTTAGAGACGCTGCATGTTTATCCGGATGACTGTATGTTTTCGCGCAACATTATTCTAAAATCAACATCCTTTTTTTCCTTCTTCATTCTTTTTCGCCAAGAAAGGCAATTATTTCATAGCGTGACGTTGTTAATTGGAAAGCCTGCTTGGGAAGCAGTTACTTTAAAACTTTTCCTCCAACATACTTAAATAAATGTGGTGCACTGACTTAAATGCTGTTACGTACATGAAATTGTGTATCACGTACATAAATAATATATATGTATTCCATGTCTGTCTGTTGCTTTTTCGACGCTCTCTCCTCTCCACATAGTTGAGACAATATTCGCTTTTCCCTCCCCGTCACATTCTTTTCGTTCCTCATCTCCTATTATTTCCCATTCTCATGGAATGGATTATTATTATTGCAACGGAACGGAAGATATATCACATTTATATCACGAGCAAAAATGCTTTCTCTTGTGAAATGGTAATAATATTCCACTCCACCGCGCCAGCATGGTACCGCACTACTACAGAATACAACTGGAACGTACTCGTTCTATAAAAAAAAGAATATTAAAGTGAATGCGTATGTACATCATCACCTTCATCATCATACTTGAAATAACCTACTTGATTGTAAATAGTCCATCTAATAATAATTTACATTTTAAGCATTATTCCCTTATTTCCTCTATTACATACATCATATATATATAGGTACGCGTATTATGTAGCTCTGCATATTATTCGCTATATTGAACAAGCCTACATAATTGATCATCATAATGTACATTCGACTCTTTTTATATAATGTACTGCTACAGGGACGTGTTAACTGTATATGTGGCTAGCTATCATTCCTTTTTTATTCATTTTTCATTGAAGCACAAACAGTGTGTACCACAGAATATTATGTATATTAACTTCGATGTATGTATATTGTGCAAGAATTTATGTTCATATATATAAAAAAAGTCTGTCTATTTCAGGTTCCGGACTTTAGCAACTTGGTTTTGTAGTAGTAAGTGGATAGCACCGAATCTTTTTGTCATGCATGGCCTGATGTTGCTGCTGGCTTTTTCTCTGCCCGCTTGCTCTCCTTCCAAAAAAATCAACTTTTTTTTATCAGAAACATTATATGAGAGCAGATCTCCTTCCTTGTTACTCTTACCCCGGGAGAGTGCTTACCCCATACTATATTTTTGCAGTAACTGCATGCAAGAAAGGATCCAACAATCATCATGATCATCGTCATCCCATCAGGATCCAACAGAATTGGACAAAATGGTAACAAGTATACTTTTACGTATATTTATATTGTGCTCATATAAAATCCTTGTGTATGGGTATATGGTATATATGTGTCTGTTTCATGCGTACACACACAGTCATCATCCATTTCTTATCATCGTACCACAGAAGAATAAGAGTGTAATAACAGGGAATCCAGTATAGTATTGATCAAACGACCCAGAAAACGTTCGTGTCTATAAAAAGGACGTCTTCTCAAAACTACTCACAGACTCTATTTTCTGCATCTTTTTCTCTCCCTTCATTTTTGCCTGCCTGCTTCCCTCTCTCATTCCATCGTCGTACAGTTTTTTCTCGCCTCAGTTGTTGAGAGAATAGAAAAATAAGAGGAAAAAGCAAGGGAGAGAAAAGGAAGGGGAGATAGAGAATGCATTATGAGAAAAAAGTAGAGCAGATCAGCAGCAGCAGTAGAAGTAGTAGTAGTAGTAGTAGTCGGAGTAGTAAAAGAGAAGAGAAAATAGGGAAGCAAGCCACTATACTTTTCCACACACCGATTTTCTTCATTGTCAACTTTGTACAAAGGCACCACACACTTTGTGCACAAACATTTATTGTCTACCATGCCACCACACACAGACACATAGACACACACACACACAAGTTATACTGCTGCTACTAACTGTGCTACTATTCCGCTCGAATTTTGTCGTATCATTTCTCTCTAAACCAGTAAAACCCCTTGTTAAAAGGTCTGTGAGGGCTCACTAGCAGACAGAAAATCACCAAAAGTACGTGAAACTGGAGTAAATTCATTCTAATGAATTACCTTGCTGTATTATAACTTTCCTTTTTTTCGCTAGTAGATACTCTGTTGACTTTTTTAGGGAAAATAAAAGGAAGGAATTTAAGTTGCATGAATACCGTAGAACACCATACATCGGTACCTTTTTACACGGTCAGATTTAGTTTAAGAATAAAGAAAACCATAGAATGTTAAATGTATGTATGTATTTGCCATGCACATAGGAATTTATGTGGCTAAAAAACTCTTTCTTTCAAGTGAAAGCTAAGAAAATCCTCGAGCATTTCAAACGTTCCTCTATATTCCACTCTTTTGACTCTTCTCGGCTACATTACAAAATAACAAATTGTAGCTGTTACTTAATCTTTTCACAAGTTATACTCGAAGAAAGAAGAAGAAAAAAAGTCGTTTTGACTGTATGGGGCATTTTCTTGCATTTTGTGTCAAGTTACATGTGTTTGTCTACATACAATAATCCTTTTGATGGTAGAAATCACGAGGGAGAATAAAAGCGCTCTTTGTGACTTTTTCCCGACTCTTCAGCAGGGAAAAAATGTGTAACTTTATTTTTGAGGCATGGGCTACAGACAACAAGCAAATCATGGTCTGTTGACTATAACCGTCATTTGTGTAAACTAAACTGTAAATGATTACAGCAATGAACATAGGTCCCACCCAAAGTATGTATATAAATTACGCGTTAAAATGACTGTAACCTTTTTGCACGATTGAGTTGTGCGTCAATGTACAAATACATGTCACTGACAAATTATGACGTAGCTTAATAATTGAAGCTTTTATTGAGTTTAGCATGTTTGTCTGTCTGTCAGCACGATAACCTCAAAACGGATAGGCATTATTAAAGGAAATAGCAAAATTTGTGTCCCCACTGTTGGCAAATTTCAAAAATCACTTTTTGAACACCCTGCAACAAAAGTTCGTAATTGATGAACAGCAGCAATGGGAATTATAGCTGATACTGTTACTATTTGTAGCTATTAACGCATCATATCATAAGCTACGTATTTACTGCCGTTCTTACAGCTTTATTGATGTTGATTTATGGTAAAAGCCTAAAGAATTGAATAAGACATAAACGTACGACATTTTTTCCTATTTCTTGTAAATATTATTTTTTGTCAAAGTCAAAAGTACAAATCTAGCTAGAAATATGAGAATATGATGTATATAATATGTCCAGAACATAAATACGTAAATGGAAACTTTTTGCGTTGCTTGGTAAATTTAAAAAATAACGGCAGCACTGTTGACTGTACGTGAGCAGTTGGTATGTTGTATGTAGTAACGGTTTATGAGAATGAGAAGCAAGCTTTGTGTTTGTACCATACACATACATGTATGTTGTTGTTATAAAGTTAATTATGGTGCTTTTCATTTTATGTTTATTCCTTGAATGAGTCATTGTATATAATATCATACTTCCAATCGAAAACAAACTTCCAAGCGGGTCAAGGATGACAAATGACTAAACTCTTTTGAATTCGCTGAACAATCTTTGTTCAGCGAATTATACTTACGACGACGATAGCTTTTTATACTACATACACGTATATATGGATGAAGTTCACACAAAAGTTATAAGAGCATTTTATTGTTTGCATTATTATTATTATATGCTCGATCATAAATAAATATCATTTTGATTGCGATTGTGATCACTAAAAGTATGTACATTATCGCTTATAAAATATCAAGAGCACCACTCTACTCGGAATCCGTCGGTATTGCTTTTAGGTTACAAAACACAAAGAAGGAATTTTTTACTTAAGGATCAGTGCGCAAAATAAATAGAGTAAGAGTCACATATTAATTGAGATTCTTCTTCTTTTTTACAATTCCACCATCCCATATATTTTTATACATAATTAATTAGTTATCTTCTTTGTGCGCCTGAGAATGGCCTACCTTTCACTTTCAGTAATTTACATTTTCCCGCAGTCGACAGAGGGTGGAAATGGATTTTGTTTTCGTAAATAATTCAGCTGATCAATTTTAATGGCAACTTGGATAAAACGAGAAAAAAATCATTCTTCAGGTTCCTCTTTTGAGAATCAAGTGTAGTGTGTATCATTGTATGCATGTTTGCTTAAAGAATATGAGAGAATTTGTTTTTTTATGCAGTATTTATCTAACATATTATTATGATACTTAGTAGACTAGTTATCTGAACCTTGAATCAGGGTCTCTGGAAATTCCAGCTATTTATAATAATACTAAAACATTATTATCCTAATCTCAGTGGCCCACGATTATTTCTAGTAATTTGCTTACGACTTTTTGGCCTGTGGACTAGTTCATGTGGAGAAATGTGATGCTCTTTTCTGCTTCCGCTGCTCATCAAGTTATTTTTTTCTCTTTCATTTTCTTCCATTGTGTCTGATATATATTACGACACAAATGGTAACCCCCATTGTCTATTATCATCATCGTGGAGCCAATGTCGATCTACTTGTCTCATGGCAAAGTCATGACTTTATTACCGATTTGGAGCGACATATAACATGGAATCCTGTCTGAGTGATGCAGATGATAATAATAAGCATCCTTTTTCCAGCAATATTATTACAACATTCTACATAAATGTATTTTACTATTTGTCTGCTTTGTGTGTGTGTGTGTATTCTTTTCTCTGTTTGCCTCTCTTTCTCTCTCTCACTCTTCTCCCACTACCACACATAATCTCTGCGTTAACATAAGTCAAAGTGCCCAAAATTCTACGTTTAACTGAACGGGATGATTCTTTTGTAACCCATTAAACTAGATTTACGCCCATTTCTAGCACAGTGAAATGTGTATGTTATAGACGGAAAACCTACATAATGTGTGTAGTGTTATGCCTAGTATCCTATACATATTCATGTGAAATAACGCCTGTCTGTGAGCTAGATTATTTTGTGAAAATATATGTACCATTTACTTTCACAATAACAGCAATAAAATATCTTGCTACTCCCGTCTTTTGGCAACTTGATGAATATGTTTACATGCACTTGCATACCACACCACGCAAATGATGATATTAGATGGGGATTTGATATCATGATGGTATGTACGTCTAGTTTCGCAAGGACTGACATAAATAGATAAATTGAATGAAACTGAATGAAATGTGCAAGTTTACCTTATCTGGAAATGTCAAAAAGGCGTATTTCTCACTTTCTTTATATGCACTAAAACAGTTTAAAATACATCGAAATAAAATCAAATTTTGTAAATGCGATATAAAAAAAGTCCAAATGTTTTAAATTTTTATTCAATAGTTATCATCTGATCTAATAACTTAATTAGTATTGTTACGTAATTTTACAAAAGACTAAACTGTGTGTAATCAATATAATATATCATTTTTATATCGTGTTAATATGTAAGCTTTATCAAGTGGCAATCAGCAGCACACAAAAACCAACGAGAAGCCCAATACATTTTTCAAACAATTTTGTTACAAAAGCTTGCGTACCAAAAAAGCCATATAAGTTTAATCATTCGAGCGCAATAAAGTATAAAGTGCTCCTGTAGTACAAAAAATCCGAGCTAAGTCAGGCGTGTGTTTCATTTTGCTAAGTCTACCAGAAAAAGAAAGAAACGCTAGACGTTAGAACACTAAAATAGTACGGTGTGTGTGTGTGTGTAGCAAAGCAAACGTGTTTCTTCTCAAATGAAAACGTGAGCGAAAGTTTTGGCCGAAAATGAAAATTCCTTGTTGCAAAATCTCCACAGAGTATGTAACTGTCCAGTGGTATGGGACCATTGGATTGTAAGAAAGACGCTTTTGTAATCTGACCACTACTATCTCCCCATAATGTTATCTAGTAACTTACTACAAGCAAAAGCAGCTTTCGTCCAAAAAATAACCCGCTATTCTTGACATGGATAGCCCGACAAGGCACGTCATATATTTAAGTAGGTTAACTGGGAAAGATAGTGTAATAACGAATTTATGGGTTTAAAGTACATTATTAGAAGCCATCTTGGAATCATCACCTTGTGTAAAGTTGGATGTCTAGGCATTATTGCACTTTAAGCTCCCAATATACACGCTATCTTTCGTTCTACTTTCTCTTACAACCCGAAACTCTCATGTTATTATCATACCTTGCCCGCAATTAGGCAAAGGTATATTGCAGTACTTGTTATATTACGTGTCCTTGTTTCTTTTTGAATTATTAATCCAAAGTTTTTACTACTACTCTTGAATAAATACAACCAATTCAATAAAAAAAAATACTGTTTACATTACACATGTGCATCAAACATGATACATTTTTTCTCTAGCATTCTTTTTGCGCACAATATATTTTTTGTTTTGAAAATTCTTGATACCATTCAAATCCAGCAGAAGAGAAAAGAAACAGTGTAAAAAAAGACTGGTCCATTTTCCACTCAAGAAAAAAAGGGAGAATTTCTTGACATATACCTATATGGATATAAATGTTTGCTATAATCATTATTATTACATTTTATAGAAATCATGACTGTCCTATAAAATCTTGATTCTGGATATTTTTCAACTTCCGTCATACTCCATTCAACTATAGGTTATTTACTGTATAGGTTAGAGAAAAAGCCATAAAAGCCATCACGAAGAATGTAAAATGATCCAGGTCAAATCTATTTATATTGGTACTCTGTTTCACCCTCAAACTAAGTTAATAGAAATATATATCAGACCAGACAAGCCATTCACTATCACTGTTACAACTACTGCACACATGATGATATTCTTCTAAAACGTGGGCTTTTCTCTAGACCGCACAGCTGAAAAAAACAAGAAGAAGACAAAAAATCGCAGTACTAAAAAATATAACCTTGTACACAGGAAAATACAAAGTCGAGTTGAATCGAATTAGTACACGTGTTTGTGTATTGTGAATTGCGAATGAACCTTTATGTAATCATCCAGTACATAAATCGAATCTCAAGGAAAACAGACGTAAACACACAAAATGTGAGAATGATGATGATTATATTGTATCTATATACTAGATATGTGTACATACA
>JAHZNC010000187.1:0-40949 GCA_027744095.1 Zhuqinia jingwanae
CGAGAGATAGAGATATAGATAGTTTTGTTTCGCAGCAGAAGTTTGTTGCTTCTACTGCTACTACTGCTGTTTACTAGTTATGTACATGTTGATCAAATGAGAGTCAACAAAAAAAAAAGATTTAGATTTTGACTGTGTGATTCCAAGTATTATATTGCGAATCAAGAGAGAGAGAGAGAGAGAGCGAAAAAGAAAGAGATAGCTGCTTTGAATATTCATGCGTACAAATAAAAAGCTTGTATGGGATACTTTTAGTTTATTTTTTAGAATGCTGCTTGTATAAAATTTTTGTATAGGTATTACAGGAAATCTATCCATCTTCGCAGAGAATACAAGGCCATTACGGAAAAAAACAAGTGCACACATATTCTTTTTATCCATTTTTTATTTTTTATTAATGTATTTGATGTGTCATTCATTATGGATGGATAGGGAAGCTTGTTTTAAAAGCATTCAGATAACATGCATGTATTTATGTATGGATATATACTTTTGGTGGCCGACTTTTTACTATTATTTCGTCTTTATAAATATTTTTCACGTTTGTTTGTTTGTTTGACCAATATTTATTATAGGACGACAAAGATTTATCATCCTCAGATGCAGAGGGTGTGTGGAGTCCCGATATAGAGCAGAGTTTCCAAGAAGCCCTTGCCATTTACCCACCATGCGGAAGGAGGAAAATTATTCTATCCGATGAAGGCAAGATGTATGGTAAGTTGACTTTTCATCCTTTTTATCCATTTTTTTATACAACGAGTCAAAACAGTCAAGATATTTTATCATGATGATGTGATATACATAAATATGCACCTAAAAGCACGTTTGAGTGCACCCAAGTAATAAAAGCATACCTATCCTATATGTAAATTTATAACAACACTACTCCCAACATTCTCATTCGGGAAGTGTCCGTGAAATTGAGCCAATAAAAATAGCACGTTATAGTACAGCCTCAATTTATGCAATATTACTTAAAATGTGTAGTTTATTTTCAATTTTTTTTCTATATGTTGCTATGAATCAATCATTGGTGCATACAAACCAAAAAAAAAGATACAAATATCATAAATTCATTATTGGATAGTTAGGGCTCATGTCATTCAAGTGTGTAATAATTGGTTAACAAAAACAGGCCGAAATAGGCAATGTTTTTTAAGGAGTTTATCGTACTTCAGATTCATAATCATATGTATGTACATAACTAGTAAAGCCGGCATCTTACTGTCTGAATTCTGAATATTCTAAAATGACAGAAAAAACAGAAGAAAAAAGAAAGAATCAGTTGCCGCCTTCACCCACCCCCCAATTTTCCGTGTTATTTGCTGGCCATCCCCAAATTCGTTTCTAGCTTCCAACCTCCCCAACTCTTATCCAGCTCACGGTAAAATGAGCAAACTCTAAAGAAAAACTTTCCTTGCGAATATAAAATGATGATGTTGTACTTACTAGCTATATATTAATGTACTATTTACATTGAACTACTGATAAAATGGCTTTATGATGTAAGAAGAAAAAGGAAGGATGATTCTAGAAACATTGTTCCGTGTCCGAGTGGTACAGCCACACACACAGATTTAAGATTAGGTATTTAAAAAAAAAGCGGCGGAGGAAAAAAAAAGATTCATGTAAGCTTAAAACATACTCCATATACACGTTTGGCAAGTAACCATTTGCCATTTTTTATTGTAACTGCATTATTGCAACTACACTGGCCAACAAAGTATGCATGTATCATAAGTGCTGCTGCTGCTGTGGCAGTGGTAATAATGAGCAATACAATATAGGTAGATAAATAAACGTTGTCTGTGTTTCTTTGATAATCATAGAGTGTAACAATCACAATAAAAGTTGGACGAGTGTTAAAAGGGATCAATCTATGTAATTGCCGTTTTTACGACACAAAAGTGGAATGAGTAGGTGTAGTCTTAAATTTTCTTTTTTTAATTCTATCTCTTCACTAAAAAGCAACCAACCACTACAAAAAAAATTCACTTGAGTGAAAAAAGAAGAAGAAAAGTATGTTTATACGTACATATATACATACCTATGTATACTATATATTTACGATCATGATGATGGTGGTGGGATGGGGTAAAACGTTTACCACCACCACTACTACTGTGGCTGTGGTGCAGCAGCAAAAGGAATGACTTTGATGATGCAACTTTAACCATTTTCACCACAAAGGGATATCTCTCTCTCTCTCTCTTTTTTTTTTGCTTGACTTCACTCCCACTTTAGTCGGGATTCGGGATACATGCGGATGTGAAAAGAGTAATATAATTCATACATATAACACTTGTAGCACACCCTTTATTTCTTAAGCTGCAGGGGAAAAAAACAAGTGAAAACTTTGAAGCATATAGACATATAACAAATGTATAATATGTATTTTATAGGAGCAAGGAAAAATGTACTACCTTTTTAAGTTGAGGCTAGACCATAAAAAAAGGGTTTTCTTAGTCAGTGCTGGGCTTTTGCGTTTTTGGTTTCGTTAACTTTCAGACGGGCTAAAGCGATGAAGAATAAGAGAATGAGAGAGACGAGGACGAGGGTTTTCTCTACTAAAGAGAAAAGCCAATCCAATAATATTATATTATGAATGGAAGAATAAGGACAAGAGGGAAAAAAGGTGGTGTGTGTGTGTGTCATGATGAGGATGATGGTGGTTAAAAGAAGAAGGAACAAGTCAAAAAGTGGAAGTGTATAGTGCAGCAGTCAAGACAGTATAGCATGCAGTAGTAGTAGTAGTAGTAGTAAAACGTGAAAGAAAAAAATGAGCAAAGAAGAAAAAGAAAGAAAGAAAGAAAGAATGGAGGAAAAAAGTATAAGAGGAGGAAGAAGAAGAAGCATCAGAGTCATACCAGTCAAGTTTTTGGACAGGTTTAGTAATAATATTGCACAACTTCTTGCACACAAGAGTTGTGTATGTGTTTTGTGTTTGTAGTATGATGAAGGGAAAAAGGGATCACGAGAAGAAGAAAATGATGATGATAATAAGAAGAAGAAGAAGAAAAAGAAGGTGGATTTTTAGGATGATGTGGAGCTTGAATTATATGTGTGAAATGAAATAGGTATTATTACATAGGTTGCATGTATGTATGTAGGTATGTGTTTATATTTAGTTATTTCTTAAGAAATAAAAGGCAACCCATTTCTCTCTCTCTCTCCGAATTTTCTTTCTCTTTTTATTTTGGTTTGGATGAAGAGAGAGAGAGAGAGAGAGAGAGAGAGAGAGGAAGATGAGAGAAAGGGAAAATGATGATGAGGATGACGAGAGTTTCATATCAAGACTTTGAGAATGTGGAAGAAAAGAAAGAAAGAAGAAAGAGCAAGTTAGTTTTGATGAAACATGGAACACACACACACACACACACTAGTAAAGTAAGTAAGAAGTGGTAGTAACATCAGTAGAAAGGTATAGAGATAAAAAAAAGGAAGAAAAGCAATAGAGAAATGGGATGCACACACATACACACACACACTTAATATAATATAAAGAAGCATGCTCTCTCTCTCTCTCTCTCTCATTGTGGCGGCGGCGTGTGAATCAAAAAGTAAAAAGGGGGGAAACAAGAAGAAAGAAAAAGAGAAAAGGAGAAAAAAGAAAGGATGAAAAAGCTATAGTGGTAGTAGTAGTAGAGTGGGTTGCAGGATTAATCTGGTATTATATTTGTACCAAAAAAAAATACAAAAATAAGAAACTCATAACATGCGAGCGACGGACCTCTTTTCCTTTCTCTTTCCTCTCATATAATAAAAATAATAATAACTAGTGTATGTGTGTGTGTGTATATTATTATTATTATTATAATGTGTATGGATTATCTTATAAAAGATGAAGGAGTTAAAGGCCGTATATTACAAGCAAAAAACACCAACTTTTCTTATCATCATCTAAAGCACCGCATAACTTTTACTTGCTATGGTTTTTGGTTTCTACTTCGGATGTTTTTTTTCATACTCCTACTCCTCTCCAAGTCATCATCATCATGATGATCATCTTGTATGTCTGTATACAATACGCGCCTACTATTATTATTATTATTATTATCTTGTCTCATATTTATATGTTGGAAAGTCGTTGTAGTTAGTTTTCTTTGTATGTATCTATGTACATGTTTCACCAACTTTTGTTTTGTGACGGTGTGTAGTGGATGCTTTAACTAGTTTGTCTCCCAATTTTATTCTTCTTGTATTTTTTTAGCCCATCATTTGATTCAAAGGATTTTCATAAGTTTTTGTTTTAAATAAAAATTAATGAACAAACAACAAAGAAGAAGAACAACTTTGATTGTGCATGGGTTGTCGTCTAAACTTTTCTTTGTAAATAAAGTTGACTAACGTTTATTTATTTTATCCAACCAAAATCAGTTAATTGTAATCTTTTTTTTAAATCCATAATAATAATAATAATAATAATAAAATCCTTGATCAAATATTATCAAGTTTTGGTTTATCGTGGGCACATGTGTAGTGTAGACTTATCCAAAAGCGTGCATTACAAATAAAAGTAATTTGATAATAATAATAATAATAATAATAATAATAAAATCCTTGATCAAATATTATCAAGTTTTGGTTTATCGTGGGCACATGTGTAGTGTAGACTTATCCAAAAGCGTGCCTTACAAATAAAAGTAATTTGATTGTAAAGCACTTGTACAATTTGAGACATGACCTTTCCACTACTATTATTAACATGTATTGTGAAAAGCTGTTGTATTATTATGTATGTATTTATGAGTGACTTTCTCATGGCATGGGAAGATCATATGATGATGCCCCATAATAATAATATTATTATTTATTGTGCTTTTGGTTCAGTTCTCTTATATTTGAGATTTGTTCACATGCACAATATTCATGGCTGACGACTATTACATGATCCGCATCCTCCTCTCTCTCTCTCTCTCTCTCTCTCTCTCGTTTCTCCTCCGGTTTCCTTCAAAAGTCGCCTCCCTGTCTCCAAGTTGTTGATCTTTCATTCAGCCACAATTTCCACCACCTCTCTTTTCTACTACATGATCCTCCTCTCTCTCTCTCTCTCTCGTTTCTCCTCCGGTTTCCTTCAAAAGTCGCCTCCCTGTCTCCAAGTTGTTGATCTTTCATTCAGCCACAATTTCCACCACCTCTCTTTTCTACTTCTTTCCACCTCATAATCCTTTTCGTCATCATCATCATGATCATCATTTTCTTCATCCCATGCTCTCCGCTGCTGCTACCACTACCACTACTCCGTTTATGCTTGTGTAGTTTCTCTTTACTTTTTCTTTTGATTGTGGTAGTAGTAGTTGTTGTAGAATGAAGATCAGAAAGTTGTAGACTAGTTGAAAATGTACAACTTTTCCTCCTTATTCCAAGTTTTGCTTTTTCTTTTCCTGCGTTGTTTGCTGGCAGTCATTATGATGGCGGTGGTGGTGATGGTGATGGTGGATGGTGGCAAAGCAACTAAAAACTCTCTTGTCGTAAACTTGTCCATATATGTATGTGTGTGTACTTATAATATAGGTTTTTTGCATTAGTAACGACCAACTTGGTACTCTAAACGGAAAGTTGAGAAAGAGAGAGAGAGAGAGAGAGAGCTCATAAGGTATGGTATATTATGAGGGGAAAGGGGGAGACGAGACGTCATCATACAAAATAATAGCTATAAGTGGTGAAGGCTGCTACTACTGCTGCTGCTCCTGTTGTGCTGCGAGTTGTAGAAGTAGCAGCATCAGATCAGAGCACACAGCCATCTACTTTTTCAGCAGACTGTTTTGTACATCCTCTTTAGGTACATGCACTAATTGGACATTCCTGGCATAGTTTTGTTGGGATATATATGGTTGTGAATTCCCCCTTCTTCTCTCTCTCTCTCTACTTTCGCCCTCAGAGTTTTTTCCGCTCTTTTGCCAGATAGTTTAGGCCAGGCTTCCTTTTTTCCCATACACACACATACCCCCTCATCGCATGCATGTTTATTATGTGTATACTTCAATAATATTATATACCCTCTCTCTCTCGTATATATATAGGGTATCTACATATACTTATGTTTTACGTCTCTCTCTCTCTCTCGCTCGCTCTATTCTATTTTCTCTCCGCATATTTTTCTCTCTCTCTTCTTCTTCCCGGGTGATCTGATGGAGAATCGACCAATACAGGGTTTTTCAATGTTTTTGCTGTTTAACTCAACCCATGTTTCTTCTTGCCCTCTCTTTTTTTTCATCCAACTTTATATATTCAGTTGCTGCTGCAGCAGCAGCAGAGAAGGAAGCTTGTCTTGTGTAATATACTACTTTACGTAGATAATAATAATAATAGTAATAATATTGTATAAAGGTCTCTTTACACAAGTGGAGGACGAAAATAATGGAGGAAGAAAAAAAATTCCACTTTCAAAACCTAAACACTACTACTTGTACTACTGCAGCAGTAGCTCACACACACAATTCACAATAATGTCATGCATGTAGTTATAATGTGTGCGTGCATGTGGTCTCTTAGAGTAATACTCTGAGTAAGTAGCATTCATAATGTATTTTGCACGGTTGCGTGTCCATGCCTAAGAGTTTAGATATTAACAACGGTAGGAGCAACGTCGAGTTCACCGATTTTATTTTATTTTTTTGAATGATTTTGTACGCTGCTGCTGCTGCTTTTGTTCAAACTTGGGAGCTTTGGGACAGTGACTTTTGTTGTAACACTCTTACATATTTATTACCACTACTACAGGATGCCATGCTTGCATTTTTTTTTCACTGGAGATATTATATTTGTCCTCAAAATCCTTCCGTTTTTCTCTCTCTCACTCTTTTCCCGGTGCGATGTATGACGAATATAAGAGAGGGACCCTTACTTGATTTTCATTGACAGGAATAATATGCCAGCGTATATATTTGTATCATTGCATTGTATACTTCTTTTATTACTATTCACTCAGCTAGGTATTTGCAAGGTATACGTTGAAGGGAGGAAATAGAATCATGATGATGCTTTTTTTTTGTTTCTCCATTCACTTCTCTATCTTGTCACCTAGCATTTCTAAGCGATATATATATATTCAATTTACTCCAAGTTTTCCCAAGTGCACACGGGGAAAATGATGTCCATCTATCGTCTTACCTATAAGGCGCTAGCTCACAAACACGCTTCAAACTTGTCTATAAATTCTTAATTAACTTGAGTCTGACAAGCCAAAATGACATATTTTAGGGTCCCCTTTTAATTTTCCAATTACCAATATACAATAAATAATACATTGAGACTTTCCTATACGCGGGCTCATCAGATTTATCATCATTAATATTATTATGCATCACCATGGAACAGATCTGTTAGACCAAAACAACGTGGCTTTGGCTTCCCTTTTTTTTATTTTATTACATGAGCTATATAATTTTTTTTATATGAAAGTGTGCGTGTGTGTTTGTTTATTGATGCGGAGAAAAAAAAAGGAAATGTAATAGTAGTGCATACACTTGGCTTATACTCAACTGTTATCCATTTATTATTATTTTATTTATTTTAGTGCGACCATCGTCCTCGTCCTAGACTTTTGTAGTTGTAAAATGTGTAATAATGTGAATGAAAATTCATGCATGCATATGAATAGCGTATTAGTCTTGCTATTCACAAAGTCTCCTTTTTTTCTACTTGTGTGACTGAGAGAGAAAGAGAGAGAGAGAGAGAGAGAGAGTGAACAAATATCAAATTTATGAATACCCGATTTCCCCCTCTCTCTCTTTCGCTCTTCGTCATCCACGCGTCCTCTCTCTCTATCCATCTCCCTGCAACTCTGTCGCTTTTCAAATGTGTGGCTTGTTGTCTTGTTGAACAGTGTGTTGTTTTGTATTATTGTCTACTTCGGCGGCGGAGTGAGGATGAGGAGTTTGATGGCTAGCTCTAGAGATTGTAGATAGAGAAAAAAACCTCGAAAGAAGATACAAGATATGAGATAGATAATATCGTCATCATCATCATCATCATCGTTTCATTTTGTGATGTATGCAATATGTGTGATTATGATGATGATGATGTACCTTTTATATTTATATGTACATAAATACATAACTTGCTATTCTTTTGCCTTTGCCAACATAATAGTGAGTGATCATCCTCCTCCTCCTCGTTGTTATTGTCATCTTCGTTGCTCATTCGTCTTTGACATTACATTGTCATAGGTTATATCCACACATACACACATCTCTACTCTGATTATATATTATTATTATTATTATTATTATTATTATTATTGTCATTCTCTTGGTTTTATGCGCGCTCCTCCTGGTCTGCTCCTCGCCCTCCTCCTCTTTCTCTCTTTTCATGCTCATGTTCTTTTGTGCCTTTGTGTGTGTGTGTGTGTGTGTGCACTCTCTCTCATCTCGATAAATAGATAGATAAATGGTTGGGAAATGTGTACCAATGCAGAAATGAAGTAGGAAGGGAGAAAAAAAACAAATGAAATGAAATAAAATGATGAGAGAGATAGAGTGAGTGAGTGACTGGTCAAGAGAGAGAGAGAGAGAGAGAGAGAGGAAGGAGTAGAGAGAAAAGACATCCTCGCAGAAGAAGGAAAAAAAGAGAGAGAAAAATAACAAAATTTAATATCCTCGTCTACTTGCGTTTTTTTCCCTTTTGCTTCACTCACTCAACCAAGTAAAAAGCAGCAAACTTTTTTTCTCTCTCTCTCTTTCTATCCGAGAGAGTATATATATATTTTTATCATTTTTCCTCGTCTTTTTACCTCTCCTTGGCTTTTTTTTCTAGGTACACATACTTGTTTCATATTATTGAATATTATTATTTTTTATTATTGGTTAGAGTCGCTCAAATGGAGAGAGTCAGTAGATTTCCTCATACTTTATTTCTTCTTCTTCTTCTTCTTTTTTTGTCCTAGGCTTTCTTTAATTCTGTTGATCTACTATCTTGCTTGCTTTTTCCCTTTTTTCCCTCTCCTGTGTTTTGTGTTGACGATGTCGTCGACGACGAAGACGACAAGGAAAACGACGAAGCTCTATATATTCACCATTCAATCTAACCGTTCAAATAATCCAAAATAGAGAGAGAAGAAGAAGAAGAAAATAAGATGGGAGTTGAACAAAGGGAGAGCCAAGGCAAGTCAGCAAGGCAATAATATACAAAGGCAGCCAGAATAAGACTTTTTATATATATTTATTCTCTTTTCTTTTTCCTGGAAGCATATACAGCGCTTTTTTTTCTCTCTCTCTCTCGTATTTTTTTTCGGCTAATATGCTCGCATTCTTCTTCCCGAGACGGGAATAATATTCATCCTATATATTATTCTCATTTATGAAACCATGTTTCTATCTATCTATGTGAGTAGTGCATGAACATGTGTGTGTGTGTGCCTTTCACTTTTTTTTACTCTCAGGTTTTTTCCCTGTTTGTATGTGTGTGTGACTCCCATTCCCCTCCCGATTCTTTATACATTGTTCAACCTCACTCATTCTTTTGTTGTAAAAATATAATAATGCACTAGTCTGCAATAATATAGTTGAGAGTAGTAGTGATGGGTTATTTCTCTCTCTCTTAAAACCTTTGCGATGCTCTTCTCTAAGTCTATCAACTATAAAAATTGATGGTCTATTTACTTCTACCTAAACCTGTCTCTTTTTTTATTCTTGGGGGTTGATTATTAGACTCGTGATGGTTTGGATTTATACAATATGTATATATATTGCTATTATTTCGTAAAATAAAAGAGTGATGATGTATGTATATGCATATAAATACTCTATACATAAAAAAATATTGTTTGAACAGAGTTACAATGTAAATATGTAACGTTTATTCGATTGATGATGATGCGATAATGGCTGTTATGTGGATTGATTATTATAATCATTTTCTCGAACAAAAAATAAATAACCAACCATTTCCAATTTTTTGTTTCTAAGAAAAATGGGAATTTAATGTGGTTTTGTGTATTTTAAGAAGAACAAAATATATAAAGAGTTCTATGCTTGGTAGACCATCCAAAAAAAATATTCCAATAAAGTATTATTGTGTGCAAATATGTTTCAATGACGACATTAAAATCATTACTAGGAAACAAAGCAAAAAAAAATCTGTATCAGAGTTTTTTGCACACACACACACACATAAAAAAAAGGTTCAGAAAGCTATGCATGTTTTTTTGTGTGTGTGCCGAAATGTGGACAAGAAAGAGAGTTTAAAAGGAAAAAGAAAAGAGAATTGAGTACTTTGTTTGTTCTTTGTGCGAATCAAAATGACACTTTCCTCTGTTCTTAAAGGCGTTCTTTGTGGTTCTTACAAGGTGGCACGACGAAGAAACTTGTATAAAGTTGCTCTCAGCTCTCAGGCAGAGGAATTGCATCGTCAAGTTACTCAAGTGGAACAACTACTTATCAATTTGAAGATAAAAACATAAGAGCGTCTCTCTCTCTCTCACTAAAGTAGTCTCATTATCTTTTCGCCTCAGACTCTCAGTCAGCTACATAGACTACCCCCCCCCCTCTCTCTCCTTTTCTCATGGTGATGCTTTTTTGGTGGTGATGGTGATGGTGTTGATGGTATGGGTAGTGTAGTGTGTGTATGTAAAATATGTTATCAAGTACTTTGAGGAGGAGAAGGAGGATGATATGATGGTGTGTGTGTGTGCTATTATGGGGGAATTGAATCCCAATCCCAATCGGGTGCATGATTTTGCGTTGATTAAAGTTTTCGGGTGAGAATTTGAAGGAGAAACAAAATTTTGTACATTTAAAAAGTTTTTGGTGTTCAGGTATGTTGAATATGTATAAGGCCAAGTATATTTATAGTAGGTATAGCAGCATGAATGACTATTTTTTGTTTTGTGTTTGCAGAGATTGTATGTGTGTGTGGCTGGATGAGTTTTTTAAAGGTTGACTGGGTGACTCATGGGTTAATAATGCCGTGTCGTATTAAGTAGCTTTCATGCCCAATCTCTCAGAAAAGAGGATAGAGAAGCCATTTGGAGATTACTTAAAATCCGTGTAAATGTAATGTGGTTTTAGTGATTATTGCACACTTCAACCTTAAAGCAGCATGCATGCATGCATGCATAATAATAATATTATTATTATGCACAACAGTTCAAGTGGGGATAAATGAGATTTGTGCATACATAAATTGTTTTAAAAAAAAGGTTGGATAGGAAGTGAAGCTAGTAAAAATATAATTTTTGGACGTGGATAAAAAGCTGGAAAGTTTTTATTTGTGCCGTTGTGCAATGTATGTGTTTTTTTAAAGTTGATAATGGTGCTAATTAGGTGTTTATAGATATTTATGAGAAGTTGATGTCTCCCAGCTGCACTAATAACCTACTATATGTAAATAGTGAAAAAGGATTGGGTTTTTAAACTATATGTATGATTCTCTTAGTGACACAATCATTAATTTACATTAATGTACAAGTTTTGAATAGAGAAATAATTATGTTTGCTTGTTTGTTTGCCTCTACAGAGAGTTGGGTGGGTTGGTGTGGTGGTTTGCTTTTAGCATTTGACAGGAATCATGTTTGTAGTTGTGTTGTTCTGCTCAAAAAAACTTTCATTTTGAAGCTCAAGTGCACATGTGTATATATTGTTTGTGTGAATACTGCTGCTGCTGATGATGAAGTATTACCTTCGTAGATTTATGTTTCCCAATGACAAAAAAATATATGTATCCTGGATGAAATTTCGGGTGTGCTTTGAACCGGAAAGTCTGGAAATGACTTTATTTAAATGCCATTTACGTCTTTCATTCAATTTCTCATAATAGATTTGTGAGTAGTATATATATGTCTTATATTATGTGAGAGTGTGTTGATTTTCCTGTGGGTTATATATACCATGCAATATGTAAAAAGTTGTGTGTGTGTGTGTGTGTGTGTGTGTGTGTGAAGCTAAATAAGAAAGTGAGAGAGAATGAGAGATTTTAGCTGCTGCATGCCATTCTTATTCAAATCTGAATTCATATAAACATTTTCTCCTCCTCTCCTCTCCTCTCACAGTGTGTGTGAAGCTAAATAAGAAAGTGAGAGAGAATGAGAGATTTTAGCTGCTGCATGCCATTCTTATTCAAATCTGAATTCATATAAACATTTTCTCCTCCTCTCCTCTCCTCTCTCACACACACACACGCCATATTATACATGCTTACTTACATAGCATGCCTTTCTTCTTCTTCCTCTCTTTCTCCCTTTTCTTTCTTTTACTCGGCGTATGGAATGCCTCTCCCTTAAAACATATAAATACATAAATATATGTGCATATATGTGAAAGGGACGGTTTTATACGGATATATGGATTTTGACAAAAGAACGCACGTCATCATCAGCATCATTGGTATATCGTGACAAGAAAACTAAATGAACTTTTCTCCTGACAAATGGCAACTTGGGAAAGGTACACTTCATCAGTTGTCATCCCATGACGGTTTTCAATATATGCGAAAGAAACCCGTGGTAAAGTGAAAAGTGAGAGAGAGAGAGAGAGAGGAAAGCAGTGGTGAGGGAAGTGAGAAAGGGAAAAGACAAAGAGGGCATCCTGCGAAAAACTGGTGACAGGGGCAAGAAGATGCTAGTACACACGCGGATTATAGCTAAAACCGTTGTACTTTATACTTCACCTCTCTCTCCCACACACACAAACTTTGTGGATGTATACATACAAGCATATATGGAAAAACAAAACCCACACACCAAAAAAAAAGTTATAATATTTACTATTAGTATTATTGGTTTCGCTTTTCCTCTAATAATAATAATAATAATGGTATATGTGTAGGATGAATGCTGCATGTCTACTTTGTATTGTTCTTTCCTTGATGAAAAAAAAAAGTTTGTCGTGTGTGTAGGTGGTGGTGGTGATGATGGTTTTTGGGTACATTTAATAGAAAGAACGCACATAAAGAAGAAGAAAAAAAAGTATGAAAGTACACCTTTTGTACTTACGTCAGGTTGGAAACTTGACTTTCTTATATATTTTTTTTCTGTTGTTGTGCCTATTCAATTTTTTTTGTCTTGTCTGGTGTTCCAACTTTACCACCGGAAGACTAATGATAAGAGATACATTTGTCAAGAAGAGAGAATCTCTTTCTGTATATTTTTTTCTTCGTCTCTTCTTTCTCCCACTCCTTCCGCTCACTTTTTTTCATCATTATCCGCCTGTACCGCGACTACTGCTTCTCTTGCATTTGAGACAAGTAGCAGAATCAGAGTTAAAACTCTGGCATTTGTAAATAATATGAGTTTTTTTTTATATTGTGCATTATATAATATATCCTTGATGGCTCTTCTTTCTTTTAGAGAATAAGAATAAGAAATCTGTGAGGGAAAGAGAAAGATGAAAAAAAGGGAAGTGGATAAGGAATGAAAAGTAAAACTACGTATTTGTTTCCCAAAATGTCTTCTCGGGTTTTATTTGTGGTGGTTGTGCTGCTGCTGCTGAAGAGAATGAGACGAGTGATGTGTGGAATTGAGTAAAGTAGCGAATAAGGGTGACAAATAATATTGAGGGAAAAACGATAAAAGCAAAAGAGAGAGAGAGAGATTCAATAGTAGCATAGTTTTTCTCGTGCTCGCATTCTTTACATCCAATAATGCGTTAACTTGCCTCTTTTGCTCAATTTTATGGTGAAAATGAACGTTTACACACACACACACACACACATGGAAAGAGAGAACCGTCATCATCGTAGTTTGTAAACGTGCAAAGTGTACCACCACCACCACGCCATCATGTTACTATGTGGTACTTTCATCCTAATCGTTACGCTATCTCTCTCTCTCTCTCTGTACTTTGTACACACATAGCCACCAGCACCATGCAAAAGCACAAAGTGCAATTTGACAATATTAAATATATCAAATCAAAAAGGCTATATTGTATGTAGGGTTGTTGCTGCGGTTGAAATTACACTTTTTTTGCCTTTGTCGAATAGGTATATATGTAGAATGCTGTTGTAACATCGTCGTCGTCCCATCATCATCATCATCATGATCCTCATCATCACCAACTTGATATTATTCACTCTATTGAGCATTTTCCCCGTTTTTCCACTTGTTCTTCTCGGAACGCGTACATATACACATATATGTGCATGTAGGTACACGTTTATGGCTAGTTTTCCACGCACAAAAGTTGTACAACAGCTACTTCTATTATTATTATTATTATTATTATTACTACATTGTTATTATTATTGTTATTATCATTACCACTCATCTTGCTTGCTGCTCCTGACAACAATAGCCTATAAGCATACCATGATATAGGTAGATATAAGTATACTAAATAGCTTTCCTGCTTTCACTACTACATGTTGCCTTACGACTACTACCCTTTTCAAGTCAAGTCTATTATCTTCTTTGTCCTCTAGCTTGGCTTTTGATAATCATTACATTTTTTGTTTTTTTTAAAGCACGCACTAGTATATGTATGTATTTTGAAAATTGTCATTGTCACATGTTTTCAAAGTAAATTACTTTTAATGTGCACATATACACACACATATACCTTCTTTTTGTGTGTGATACGTTAGAGAGGTCAGTGAGGCCGGCGAGTTGCCCTCTCCGTCATTTTGCTTCTCTTTTTATTTTATTTTAAAGTGAGCAAAAGTTGTAGAATCTTCTTCTTTTTTGGTAAAGTAGTAGTGTTTTGGCGCCTCAGTGTTTTTTAGTTTGTTTGTAAACACAAGTGACAAAAGTAAAATAGGGTTGTTTGGTAGCTGGAAGCATAAGCATTAAAATTTAGAAACTTCTTTTCATTGCCCCTTGTTGTTGTTTAAAATAAAGAGAGAAGATAATGTGATTTTATGTCTGGAGAAGAACAGGATAGAAAAATAAAGACGGTAATTTTTATCTTTTTTTCGTATTTGGGGTTTCCTATCAAGACAAAATTGGATAGATTTAGAGAGACTTAGAAATTATGAGTCTGTGTTGTTGCTGCTGCTGCTGCTGATGTTGTTGTTGTTTTGTTGGGCTTGGTTGATATTTGGCAGCTAGCAGTTGAAAGATTGAAAGATTCAATAAGACAATGTAGCATTGGCTAAAGAACAGAACAAGGAATGATGAGGCAATTTTAGCTTTCACCCATTGACTAATGGCTTTTACTTTCCCTTTTCTATTCCCCAAAATGTGTGCACAAAAGCTCTATGCTCGTAGAAGTAGTAGATGGTCGAATCCAATTAATATATACAATACATATACTTATGTAAGTGTTGTTGGTTGGTTAGTAGGTTTAATAGCTCAATGGTGTAATATAAGGTTTATAGTTTTGGTTGGATGAAAAAAATATATATATGAGCCTCTTGAGTTGAGAAGAGCAAAGCAGCGAGAGAAAAAAAAACGTTGTCGGTTGAATGTCGTCAATTCAACACTATTTACGGCGGCGTGTGAACTGAAAGAAGATCATCCATTCCGGTTTCCAGTTCACTTGAACCATAATGGCTGGTGGTACTGGTAAACAATAAAATGGCAATATAAAATACAAAAAAATACACACACCCACATAAGCTCACTTAGCTCAGTATTTTCATATATTATGTTTGGTGGTGGTGGTGGTAGACATTGAATAGCGGTAGACAGTAGTGGCATCGGAAAGCGTCACCGTTTCTCTCTCTCTCTCTCTCTCTCTCTCTCTCACCGAGAAATACATTCATGTCGACTATTTACCGCTTTATGTCGTCCTTCCTTTTCTGTTTTTGAGCATTGTCATTGTCTTGTTGTTTTTCCACTGGAGGATCCATTCCCTCTGTCGTCTCTGGATGCATATGTGTCTCGCCCTAACACAAGTACAAAAGTACTAGAGGCAGCAGTAGCAGCAGCAGTCAGTATAGTTGGTTGTGTGTAGAGAATGTTTGTTGTGACATGTGATGAAATTACCCTGAGCCATTTTCATTTTGATGCAATAAGATTGGACAGGATAAGACTGAGCGTTTATAAATCGTTTCGAACTGCTAGTGTGAGTTTCTTTATTGGATTTGTCTCTGTCGTGTCCCTCATTTATAACATGGTGACATTCTCGAGCAGGATTCATGGACTCTTTTTGTCCATCTCTCTCTCCTCTTTCCCTTCCTCTAGCTCTCTCCCTTGTATCTTTCCACACATTATTATTATTATTATTATAACATTTATTATATGGTAGACAACAAGACTCTCACAATCAAGAGGATGACAAGAAGAACGGCAAGAGAGCAAAAATAACTGGAACAAGCATCTAACTAAACAGAAGAGTACCATCATCATCATCATCATCAACATCATGATCCTTCACAAAACAAGAATATGCACCACACAAACGACTACTACACACTGGCTTCATTGCAAACAAACACATCTTATAAACCTCTCTTTACTACACATACACATACTTGTTAATAGTCGCTTGTTGTTAAAATATTATATAAATAAACTAGACAGAACACTGCCGCGTCGCCTTTGCTGCTACTGTTTACTGCCACTTGACAAATAAAATAATAATAATAATAATAATGATAGCAGCAGCACGTTCAAATTTGTACCTTGTAAGGAAAGCAGTGCACTTTTCTACTACTCCTTGTCTGTTTTCACAAGAGAAAAGTGATAGTTTAATGTTTAAAGAGGTTTATGTCAAAATTGATGGCTGCTCTCTGTGCCTCATTGTTGTATGGTGAATGGGTGGCGGTGGGGATGGTGGTGCGATACATGATGATATATATTTTATTGCCATGTTTTTATGGCACAATATCCACAATAAAATGACAGAAAAGGAGAAAAATTGGGTTAGATCATAATCTTCACATCACACCATCCTCATCATCATCACTACCACCAAACCAACAGTTTTTTTATTACCATTTTGTTGGAGGGAAATAAAAGTTACGTAAGAGCATCATGGGTGGTGGTGGTGGTGAAATGATCATCATGATGACGATGATGATGAGGCTTAGGTTAGTGGTCCATTCATTTTTATTCACTTCACACTTTTTTATTTCATATTATTTTATTATAATCGTCACAGTGAGGATTTCTCATCTTTTACTGGCTTTCTCCTCACTCACTGCTGCACTCTCTGCAATCTGCACCTTGTTTTGCAGGACATAAATTTGGTGGGTAATGTGAGAAAATTGCGAGAAAAATCACAGCAAAGGGTTTTTATTTATTCTGCTGAAAAAGAAGTAGGATTAACTCACTCACACATTCATATTCATACACAAAACTTGTTTATATCAGCAGAGCTTTTAAAAAAAATCAGAATGAAAAATGATTTTTGGAGGCTCTTTTTTCACTCCGGTTGTTGGTAGTAGGACGGGAGTGAGTGTGTGTGGAATAAATTTCTCTGAATTTTCTTGCATGTGACTAATGCAGGGTTGTTGTTGTTGTTTGTTGTTGTTGTTCCTGTTGAACTTGTGTGCATGTTCATCATCCTCATCATCATTATGAATTTTTTCTTTCTTCTCTCTCTCTTTGTTGTACATATGTATTTATTATTCAGGTTGACTATTAGCTCAGAGCTGTTTATTAAAAACAGGATAAAAGTGTACGTTTTTTTGAACGTACGCTATAGATCGACGACGGGTATAGTAGGTATGATACATCACATCTTTCTTACAACTTTTTTTTTATAAAAAAAAATTTCTTATTACCTATATGCCTTAATGATGATATGGCGATGACTCATTTTTTAAAAAAATATATAAAACATTTGTGTTGCTTTGCTACTCAGAGATTCAGACCTTTTGTTGGTTGGGGATTGTTGTTGTGCCTGAGTAGAGGGTGCAAGATTGAGATTTTTTTAGTGAATGATATTTTTTTTTGTATTATGGTCTGAATTGTGTGATGACTCGTATTATTATTATTATTATAGAAACGCTGATGCTGATGATGAATGATAAATATGTATATGTATAGGTTACAGATGGAGGAGATGATCCTCAGAAACATGATCCTTCCGTCCTACTCACTATTTTTTTTATATCATCAACCTACCCATTTTAATCACTGCACCCTTCCTTTTTCAGTTGTGTTCTTCTCTCACTAAAGCCATGCTATTATTATGATGTCAATACAATGGTAATGTAGATAATGATGATGATGATGAGATAAGGTAGGCAGGTAGGTAGAAAGAAGAGAGAAATGAAAGAAAGAAATGAATGGGTTGATGCTGTTGTTGTTGTTGTTTCCAATGTGAGCATCCTTTTTTTCTATATATTTATTTTTTGGCAATGTATGTATGTACCTTTGCGACTCATTCATTTGAGGGTGTAATTTGTGACGCATACACACAACACAACACACTGCACTTGCTGGTGATGATCATGTTGATCATGATGATGATCATCAGGCTTATTCGGTCGTCGCTTAAATAAAACTGGTCTATTGGCTAAACCGAACTGTTTCAATTAAAAGGCCTTTGAACTTTTTTTGAAATGCATTTTCTGTTCACTGGAAATAATCGAATGATGATACAAAGGTAATACTTTACAACTACCCCTACTACTACTATTGTTGATTATTATATTACAAGTTGTTAAATTAAAAGAAATAATAATGCGTAGTAGGAGTAATGGTAGTAGTAAAGGGGTTGATGATGATGATGACGGTTTTTTTGGTTTATGCAAATAAAACTAAAGTTTAAAAAATAAAATAAGGAGCCAGACATAATATTCAAGTAGTTTCGCCATAAGTTGTTGAAGTTTTACATTTAAGAGATAAAAAAAATTAGGTTGCTGTGTGCTGATGAATGTAATTGTTATGATACGTGAAATGCATTTAGTATGGTGGGAGGACGAGGTTGAAAGGTATAACTGCCTCTGGCAACCGGTAAAAATGAAATAAAAATTGTTTGCCATACCCAATATTTGATTCTAATTAGCGTTTATATACTTTTTTTAGTACCTAGTTCAAAATAAATTGGAAGAGAATTGAGAACATTAATATATTTACACACACATATTATATGACTCTAGAGATTTTTTTTTTAAATATTCTTCTGAAACTCCGAAAGGAATCAAGACAAAGATTTTACTGTTGAATTGTTTGAAGCCACATTTGTAGAGTTTTCAAATGTGAGCTGCTGACAAATAAAAAAAATATGTTTGATTACATTGGTTATTTTTACTACATTTTCCTAAATTAATATTCATAATTGGCAAATAGTAACTGGTAAATGGAAATTTCAAGTTTAAAAAACAATTTTAGAATAAAAAAACTAAAACGGTAAAATATTAAATATGATGGATGTCATAACGGCTAAAAATCATTTGACGAGGTTAGCTCCCCTCTAAAACGATATATTATTTTATATGTACACCTGTAGCAATAGGAAAGAGTATTTATATTTTGGACAAGTTAACAAAGTTTTTTTTCGCGTAGGGAGTTATTATTACCAGTTTTGGTGTTAGAGGAGAAGGATATTATTATACAGTTTTTAAGCTGTTAAATATTATGTCAATGAGCCATTTAGAATAGCATGTCAAAAAATGGTTTAAAAAGTTTGATATGGTGACACAAGATTTGTTTTTAAAGCACATTCATCATCCATCTTATTATTATATATAAATATTTTTGTGTGTGTAATTGCAGGTCGTAATGAGCTGATCGCACGCTACATCAAGCTGAGGACGGGCAAGACGAGAACGCGCAAACAAGTGAGCTCACACATCCAGGTGCTGGCCAGAAGAAAACTCCGAGAGATCCAAGCCCGAGTAAAAGTAATAACTCATTACAATTTTTTTTTATGAAGCCATACATAATGGTCTTGTTTTTGTTGCCTTGTGCACTGCAACTGTTGCAAAAAAGCCCGAGTACTAAATCAATGCTTCTTTTTAGCAAAACCAGGACCAGCAGGCCAAAGACACCCAAAAAGCCCTCCAAACCATGTCAACCATGTCCAGTGCACAAATTGTTTCAGCAACCGCCATGCACAATAAAGCAGCAGCTGCTGGACTCGCAACGTTGGGACTAGGTACACCAGTACCTTACACCGGAGCGGTGAGTTTTTTCTTCGTCTTCCCCATTTTATGACTGATTAACTTGGCAACTGAATCATCCAATATGTTTGGCTGAATAATATTATTATTGTTATTATGCCTTTTTATATGAGTACTCTGGATAATAATGAAACCGGTTTTTTTATTTTTTATTTTTTTTGCATTATAGTTCTGGCAAACAGGATTACAACCAGCTGCTCAAGAGTAAGTTTCAACCTTTTTATTTTATTATATATGTATGATTTTTGAGACTTGATGTAATAATTATTCATAAAATCCAATCCAATGTAATAATAACATGCATCATCTTATATTTATATATTTATGTTTATATTTTGTGATTTTTTAGTGTAAAGCCATTCGCTCAGACTGTGTATGGAGGAGCCGGCGGAGGAAAGGCACACCCTGCTGGAAACGGAAGTGGTGGTTCCGATGTGATACCTGGTCCACCTAGCGCTGCCTGGGAAGGAAGAGCCATAGCCACTCACAAACTCTGTCTCGTGGAATTTTCTGCGTTTATGGAGCAGACCAGAGACCATGACACAGTAAGTGCATCATGATCACATTCAAAACTGTAGAGTACTCTACTTAAAATGTAATGTCATATGCTGCTCCTTGAATTACTCTACTATGCAAATTTTAACCAGACAAATATTTTGTTTCATCAACAGTATCAAAAACACTTATTCGTGCACATCGGACCTGCTTCATACACAGATCCTGTTCTTGAAGTAAATATATATATATATATACTTATTATTATCATCTTGTAAAACATTCAATTTGTTTTTAAAAAGAAATTGTTTGTGTATATGTTTGGTACTTAATCGGTAATTGTGTGTTGTAGTCTGTAGATATACGCCAAATCTATGATAAATTCCCTGAGAAGAAGGGCGGCTTAAAGGAGCTCTATGATAAAGGACCGCAGAATGCTTTCTTCCTCGTTAAATTCTGGGCTGATCTCAATTCCAACATCCAGGACGAAACCCAGGCGTTTTACGGTGTCACAAGCCAGTAAGAAGCTACACAACAAATATATTATTTATATTTATATATATTTTTATTTGTATTGTCCTGTGATATTTACCTATGTGGGTGATATGTCACAAGAACGTGAGTGATGCTGCTGCTGTTGTGTGAGTGTGAGTGTGGTGTGGTGTGTGGCATCCATGTGCCATGTAACATGATAGCTACAATGTAATACAATCAGCGATTGAAACCTTTTGTGTGGTTATCGTATTTGTTTCCCAGCTGAGATCAACTATCTCTCACTCCATCCGGCTCTTATAACAACAGCAACAACATTTAAAGCTTATATACCTTTTTTATTTGTTGCAGGTTGTGACTAATCGAGAAACTCAAGAAACCCTTCTATGCATTGCCTATGTTTTCGAAGTATCCTCATCTGATCATGGAGCTCAACATCACATTTACCGACTCGTGAAAGAGTAACAATCCTTCATCATTTAAAAAAAAATTAACGAAGATGACCATACCCCCCTGAAAATCCTTTAGCTGACATCCGCCAAAAAAAACATATATATATATATCTAAAATAAAACAAACTGTCTCCTCTCCATATATCTCTTTGGAAACATGAAACTTACTCCATGCCTGTTTCCATACTCGACAACAACAACAAGAACAACAAGTGTGTGTAGTGTGGTATTCCATTCAATAGTGCATAATATTATGTATCAATTATACTACTACAAATAAGTTTATTTGAGAGAGAGAAAGAAAAACAAATTACATCTGTAGAAAATATTTATGTAGACAAAAAAAAACAGAAAGGAGGAGGAGCAGTTATATAGTCGGTTATAAATTGACAGAAGGGTATGTTCGTAGCAGAGTATCGTTTTTCACTGTCGACTGGGTGAAGTGCCTTCTCTATTCTACCAGATAATTTTTGATCATCAGCTAGCATTAATACTATATAATTATTACTATTGTTAAATGGAAAAAAAATTATTATCATTGCTACTCTTATATTTAATAATAATATTTAAAAAAAAATATATATAGTAAATATATATACATATATTACATACATACATACATACATACTTAGATGTGTAAAAGTATCATCATCTGTTCATTGAGCAAGTATTCTATGTTGATCTTGAGGGTCTTTTTCCTTTTTTTTTGTTAATGGCAATCGTAATATATACATTAAATATATATTTCAATGGTCTTTGGTGTAATATTGTATACTAGTCTCCAGAGGAAAAAAACTGCGATTATCAGTCTTTTTCTCATATTTAATATTAAAAATTGTTATATATTATTATTATTATTATTATTATTAAAGCATAAAAAAATGTTTTTAAGTTATATTTAAAAAAAATCAAAAGAGTTTTTTTTGTGAACTGGAAAAAACTGTTTCCGTTCACAGTTTCACGAAAGAAAAGAAACACAACAATAATAACAACAACAATCACACATGCAACTGAAGTTACATCACTAAGGAAATCAGTGTACCAAGCAACCTTCAAATACTACCACAAATTTATTATTATTATTATTATTATTATTATTATTTAGTTTTTATTGATTGTTATTATATTAATGTATATGATATTAATTATTATTTGGTTTATTAGGTAACTTCGTTTTTTTTTAGTTTCGCGTCATAATAGTAGTCTTAGTATTTCTTATTGTCAACACTTTAATTTTTTTTTTCTTCTTCATAAACAAAAAATAGTAATAATAATGTTGATGATTATTAGAGGTCTCCCCCAAAATCATCCTGTAACATTCTCATTTAATGACTTAAGTATGATTATGTGCCAACAATAGATTTGTTTGTTTTTTTTGTTTTGCCTTGAATAATTTTTTTTTACAATTTCACACAAGAAGATGTTTCAAATCTTTTGAGAAAAAAAAACATCATAAAAATAATATCGTCATCATCATGATTATCACATTATATTGACTTGATTATATTTGTAGTTGTTGTTGTAGAATATAATAACGAACCTGAGATAGAGAGCAGGGGATATACAGAAACTGATTATTATACTTTTACTAGCTGCATCAATTTTAAACTGTTAGCTATGTCAAAGACTTTTAATTTTTTTTTCACAATTTCTACTCACATTTTTATCATTGCCATATTAAATTCAATGCTATAATAATAATACTTTAGGAGGAGGAGGCGGAGGAGGAGGAGATGTGTTGTTTTAAACAAAAAATAATCAAAAAATGTTATGAGACTCCCGCTACACAAAAAATAGGCACGCCGATTTTCCTTTTTTAGTGTGTAATTTGAATGTTTTAAACGTATGTACTATTATGATTATATTTTTTAAGATGACAAAAGTTCCAAGTTGCCATGCCATGAAAAAAAATTCTCCAAACTTTATAATTCAGTTTCAATTTTATAATACAATTTTTATTTCCTATTTATTGTGTCTCTTCTTCTTCTTCTTTTTTTAGTTGCCAAAAAAAAGTAAACAAAACAAACTTCATTTCTAAGCTTATTTTTGAAAATTTGTTGCTAAAAATGTTTAGTTTCTGATAATTATCGAAGGAGAGAGGAGAAGAAAGAAAAAAAACAATTTCCCTCCTATTTACATGATGATTTTTTGAGAGTGAGAGAGGGAAAGATAAGTAATTAAATAGGTAAATTGATTGAGGAGTCGATGATTCTCAACTCGAAGAACGGAGAAACGCTACACTTTAATATATTTTGGAGCTAATGTTTTAGTAAGCAATGTTACATTGATTACTACATATATTATTGTCATAATAATTAATTATTGAACAATTTATGCATTTTATATATGGTTGCATATATTTAAACGGAAATTATATATATATATATTACTACACATACATACAGACACACACCTAATTAAATTACATGTTAAATACATACGTAGCTTAAAATAACAACTCATTATTGTGTTAATTAACTACTACTGTAGTAAAGTAGCTTACTATATTTAGAACTGTAACTGTTTTTAATGATGTTATATATTATTATTATTATTGTTGCATTAAATATTATTACTATAATTATTATTATTATTATTATATTGATTATTCTCATTATTAAATAGCTATTAAAGTACATTCATTACAAAATGCAACAAATTTTTTTTTTTTTTGAAGATCATCATGTTATTTGCAATACGAATATATATATATAAATATTATATATATATTATTTACATGATTCTATATTATTACTATTATTACATTACAGTTTAGCATTAATATTATACCCTGGTATTAAAAAAATGCATACGGATATATACACACTCTCACACAAATTTTTTTTAAATATATATAATTTACAATCGTCCTCCTCGCGTCCTTACTTTTTTTTTTCCTCCAAAATAGTAATGAGGAGGAAAATTTTTTTTTTGCACTTTTTGCAGAACAATTTGTTGATTTTACAACAGACAAAAATATATGATGCTATATGTATATATACAAATACATATTATGAATTTGTTACAAAAAATATATATATCTTTGCAAAAACTACTGCAAAACGACTACAATTATTATTAATATTATATGCAAACGTTTTTAATGGTATCTAAACGTGTTACAACCGTGCAACAGAACAAGTACTTATACATAAAAAACTATTAATTTTCAAAAAAAAGAAAGATACACATCATCATCAAAAAAAACTGTAAAAAAATTTATTGTGTTTTATAAAATGGTCACGTCAGTTTATCTAGCACAATAAGCGTAATAATTGAAATATTCAATCATCATCTCTCGTATATCTGCTGACGTGATTGTATATTACAAAAAAAAATCATCATCATAATAATATTATTATTATATATTATTATTATTTGTCGTTATAGCATAATATATATATTGCGGTATGTATGTAAATTAATTTTTCATGTAGTTTTGTTGTCGTGTATGTATAAAAACAAAAGGAACTTTGTAACAAAAAATATATACATAATAATTCTATTTCATGGCACTTATGAATCTATATAAAAAGAGTGTTTAATGAAACTTGTCATGAAATATATATATATATATATTATGATGATGACACGGTTTACTATATAACGTAATACATAGTTACTATATATTATATAATTAATTGTTGTTGTTACTTTTTACATAAACAAATGCATTGTATGTTTAATATGAATATTATGTAATATATAAGAAAAATATTTATGTATTGATGAACAAGAGGAGGAAGAAGAAGACGAGGTCAAGCTTTATAGCCGTTGTCAAGTAATTAATTAAAAAAGAAAAGAAAAAAAAACTAAGTATTTGCAACACATACACACACACAAATCAGTGACGCCATTGGGATCAACAGTATCCGTATAATATTGAGTTTATTTTCTGTACTGATAGTAGAAAATGGGAAATCGAGAAACAAAAAAAAAAGAAACTCCTTTTTAAATAAGATTGTTTTGATGATGGAGCCAGCAATATAGGATTTACTGTAAAACTAACGGTAAACCTTGTGTAACTACTACTATTACTACTATTATAATTATAACTATTATTATTACTATTATTATTATTATTACATTATTATAATTATATGAATAACAATACTATTCTTATCATGCCATACTGTTTCATTAAAACAAGTGTAGCTTATTTTTGGAATGGAATTTATGAAGACTAGACAAGATTTTAAAAAAAGAGGGAGAGAAATTGAGAGAGTGAAAAAAAAGAGAAGAAGAAAAAGATGTTGGAATGTTATATATTTAAAAACAAAAACATTGAGTAAAAAAAACTACAATACAGCAACAAAAAAATATCGTTGTTACTCCTATTATTATTATTATTATTACTACTACTTATTACACGACAATTATTTTTAATATATAACAACATATTATTATCCGTATATATTAAAAGGAAAATAATGTCGTTACATGAAAAAAATATTTAACACTGGAAACCTGGTTGCGGTTGTTCAAAACACAGAAGAAAGTGTAGCCCAGTGATACAAAAAAAGATACATATTATGATGATGATGATGATGATGATTATAATTATAATTGTTATTATTATTATTATTATTATTATTATAATATGGAGATCTACAACAACTATGTAGATACTATAAATATATATATATTGATTTATGTATGTGACAAAAATATAGATAAGTATTTTAATGTAGACTTTAAAAAAAACTATACATATTACATACATACATCGCGGTTCTCATCAAGTCTATATATATACATACATACATATATTATTGAACTGTATAGAGCATCTTATATATCTTATTGTTCTGCGTTTGTAGTCAAAGAAAACCTTTTTTTTTCTTGCTATAAAATAAACATGTCTTTCTCCAAACTCGAAAAAAAGATACTTTGTTTTTGCTGATTTTCTTTTTGCTCGTCCAGCATTACTACTACAACAACTGGCATAAAAAAATCACTTGGGAAATCAAGAGAACAATGGGATCCCACAGCAATGGGATCGTGGCAGGGTTGCTGAAGGGGTACTTTTTATCGCCATGAGCTAGTTAACAGTTACAGGAGAGCGTTACAAAAATAACTCCTTCATTGGTGTTTGGCTTAAATATGTGTGTCACTAGTTCATGGCAATTCAATGCAAACTAGAGACAGAGTGTCAGGGCCAAGTCCAGTTATGGAATACTTGTTTGATGATAGTTGGTTGAAAGATGTCCTCACGAGCCGTTATACTGTCCGGAAGGGATGAGCAGTCGAAGAAACAGGATTGGGAGGTAAGTGTTTGGTTTTTTGTAATCACCCCGGTCACGCAGGGACCCACTACTTGTCTTTGAGTGATTTCCGGTACCTTTGCACAATTTACTGGTGAGGATGAATGGGGACACCCTTGCAATAATCAGATTTGCCTTTGTACTCGCATCATGATCCACAAGGTATACGTCCTCTGGTTGGAAATTTTGAATTTCATAGATTTTGTCATTGTTGCCTACCCTTCGGATTTATGGAATTTTATTCAGCTTTATTATTTTATGGCTAACTCCAACTTTGACAACAGGCATTAACAGACGAATGCCGAATGATTAGGTTTGCGGTGAAATTTGATTTTAGGGGATCTGGCTTTCCATTAAAGGGAGTGGTGCTGCCCAAACTGCTCAAAGTTAGAATACAGTTCACGAGAGGCATTTTGTTATAATGGGGCAGGGTATCATCATCCTCAAAACGTATGGGGATTAGTGTTGCATTGCCAATCAACCCGACTGGTTGTCCATGTTTGCCAAATTTCAAGATGTCACATTGTTTTGTGTAGGTAAATGCATTACTTGTTATCATCACAAAGGTTTCGTCTCCGTGGTTAAGAGGCACTCATTGAGTACACGGCTCAAGTAAATGTGCCTGAAATGGAACTCGATAGTTTATTAAAAGCTGATGATACAAATTAAATGGATTGGTGGAGTAGCGGATGACGAATAAGCTGTGGGTAGTTCTAGTTTTCTTTGTAAAACTACATGCAATTTGTATGATAAAAGGATGCGCTATTAGATGTCAAAAATGAATAAAAATTAATGACCTAGTCCGTTTATAATCTACTAGTAATGCCGACTGTAAATATAATTGATTTAGAAACCAAATCACCAATCCCCTTTCTGTGATCAAACTTTTATAATTTCATATAATTCTGCATAAGAGCTTGTTTAATTTTTTTGACTGTTGCTGTACAATCCCATCCACTTTTTGTCTGTCATGTATTTCATAAAAATAGGTAATCTTTCATAATGACATACTAAATTAGGCATTTTGATTTGACGTAATGGGCTAATAACAAAAGATTAATTTAAAAGTTTATGTATCCCTCTTCGAATTATAAGACAAGATATTGGTCTGCGCATGTTCATATGTCTCATATCTACTAAATCTATATCTGCATGTTAACTCAGCAACGCTTTTGGTCTTTTAAAAGTGAACTTGTCAGAAATCGGCAATTGAGGACATTGGCTCAGTCGAGTTGGAAAACATGGTCAGATTTGTTACCCATTTTGGGATGGGAGGTACAAGTAGCTATTTATTGATTTGTACAAATTGATTACTTACAACATCGAAAATTGACTCTTGCTCTTTTTGCAAAAGTGCACAATGGAATTCTAGTTCCATATATTCAAGCAATTTATTGAAAAATGTCGGAAGAACAGCAAACAGTTTTTTTTTAAATCCTGCGACAGTCCAGTGCTCATACAACTTATCATGTCTCAAAATACTCCTCCAAAATTTTATTATGTCTATACAATGAAGATAATGCATCCAAGTTATGACATGACCTTGTAGAAAAATATCATCAACTAGCTTGTTTTCATGGTTGGATAACAAGAGAATACCCAAATCTATCGTTTCGGCTTTGAACAGAGGTATGTCAGGGTTGTAGATGCCATTCAAGCCACATTTATTTCTGATTCGTTTCAGTTTTGATTGCACACACGTCGAAGCTCTACTCTTCTTCTTAACCTAAAGAAGAGGAAGAAGCAAGTCAACTGTAGAGAACCACAGAATCTCAACAAGAAAGTGTTGATTTGCCAAGTGAAATATTGAGCGTGCAAAATAAAATAAAAAATAAGATAGCATTGAATTGATTGAAATAGATACGTTTGTTTTCCCACCGAGCGAAACAACAGTTGGTGCATTTCACTGACGCTAATTACTACTAAACTCTCTGGCTTGTGTGTCATCATCATCATCATCAGAGTATTACGTCAGCAAGAAATGTTCAAAAGTGGACGTAAAATCACCACAAATCACAGAGATTTTTAGCGAATAAAGCAAACAAATATACAAAAAAAAATCCTGTGATATGTATCACCACAATCTTGCTTCCATTTTAATTTCCCAATGTCCCCAATTATAAATGCAACAAAAAAATCTATCTACGACTACACCTGTCTATTTGTTATTTTTTTTTACTACACTCAAATAATCGCTCCTAAAATGGTCACTGTCAGTGGTCTATTGCCTTATATAAGTGTATGACGGCAAAATATTTATTTGATAATCTCTTTGAAAGCTGCTGCTGCTGCTGATGTTGTTTTTGTTGTTGTTGCTGTGACTTTGCTTCTAAATATGGTACTCTAGCGCGCAATGTATATGGTATCCGTTGTCAGCGGCCCCGTGATATCTCAAAGTCAGTATAAAAATCAACATTAAAAAAAAAACTCACACACATACACACACACACAAGGCATGCAAAAGTTTCTTGCTTTCACGCCCTTGAGCATAAGACGAATGTAGACATTCAGGAGGAGGAGGAGGACACCTTTTATGCAGCATCGCAATACGTAAAAAAGATGGGCCAAAGACAAGAAAAAATGAACAAGCAACAAGATGTATGTAATAACTTTTATAAAAAATGTTATGAGCTTCCAAAAAAAAAATGAAGACACGGATGATGGCAAATTTAAATTTTGCAAAATAAGCTATGTAGCTGAAATATATGTGCTAAAAAAATCTTTTTTATAATAATGTAACATAAATTTGTTAATAAAAACCTACAAGTTTTCACATTTCTTCTCTATCTCTCTCTCTCTCTCTTTTTAAAATTACAGTTACATGTGATAGCTTGTGTGATCATCATGATCAGATCATAATCATCATCATCATCATCATCACCAATTGACCACCACCACTTCCGTATATGTACATCTACAAGAGGACTAAAAAAATTATATATGTACATATACATTTTTTTCTTCAGGAAAAGAATCTAATAAGTATGTGCTGAGAGCCGCAGTTCTTGTTTTTTTTCTCACTATAGTTTCATTAAAAAGTGTACATAATAAAGATTAGATAGATAATAAGCTATAATAAGAGCTTTGTAATTTACACTTGTGTAAAAAAAAGAGGACACTATATATGTACGATAATAATAATATACAATAATATGTAATGCATGTACGTTTAAATTTAATTTTGAGTAATACGGTGGATGACGTATTTATTGTTCCAGAGAATATATCTTGTGAAAAGTTGGCACATTTAGAGATGTAGGTAGGTTTGAATATGTGTATTATGTTACTATTACTCCTGTTTCCATACTTATGGTATCACTTGAGTGATATCATGATGTCATCCCGCTTTATTATTTGAAGGATATATATATTTATTTTCTTCTTCTTCTTCTCCCCCACTCTTTAGACTCTCTCTCTCTCTCTCTCTCTCTTGTAATGCTATTCTTATACTTTTTTTCTTCTTTCTTAACTGCTCACATAAAGTGTCATTTGAAGAAGAAAAAAAAATAGGAGTTGACTCTTTAAATATTACACAATTTTACCACATGAGTCATTATATCAACGTCACAAAACGAACATGTCATGGCTACTCTGCTGTTCATATATATATTTTTTATGCTGATCTTGTGTGTGATCGTCAGTGTTACTGCCGACTGTCACCACCACACCGACACACTCATATACACACACACACAATAAGTAAAACAAGTGTAAAATTCATATCTATAAAAAAGAACCTGCTTATTTTATGGTAAACCTCTAGAACGATATATTTTACTAAACTCTACTTTGCATGATGGAGGAAACCCTGAAAAACTCCTCTTGTTTCCTTCTCCTATCGTACCTATTTTTATTATAAGAATTATGATTCCTTATATTAGTCCACACACACATACAAAAACAATCATCATATTCTTCTTTTTTATGCTCTCAAGACAAAACTGTCGAAAAACTGCATGCCGTGCAAAAAAATAAGTATACTATTATTATGCTGATGATTTTCTCTCTCTCTCTCTCTCTCTCTCTTTATTTTGCGCCTTTTACATGGATATATATACATTTTTAAGATGACTTCATACTTTTTCTCTCTCTCTCTTCTTTTTTTACTACTATCAACAATTATTATTATTATTATTTTATCTTATTGGAGAAGAGAGACCAGGAATGTGTAACTATCACAAATCGTGCGTTCGTTTTCGTTTTTTGTCTTTTTTTACTTTTAGCGCAGTTTTAACAGTTGTTTTACAACATTCCCGACTAAAAATGTCATCCATCTGTGTGTATATGCTTAGCTTGTGTACAGAAAAAGTGAGAAAATGTTTAATTTGGCTAACGCTACTTTGATAATTTTTTGTTCTCTTTGCCCCCTGTTTGTAGTAGTATCAGTATCATCATCATCAGCATTATTATCATGATGATGATCATCATCATCACAATCTTTTGAATTTGAAACAGCAAAAATCCCATTTACTTGTGTGTGTAGACAAGTTGCATAATGTGCGTAGGCGTTTGAGGCCACACGTACCTCCATAGACGCGACTACTACTACAACTACTACTTGTACAACTTTTCCGTTTCCAAACTTAAAATGCCGTGTCGTCGTCGTCGTGTCATAAACAGTAGTAGTAAGTATATAGTATCGGATTCACTCCCTCCCTAGATTATTCACATTTTGGATCCTCAAAACATCCCAGCATCGGTTTTTTTCTTTTGGGGAAAAAAAAAAATTGAGAAACCAAAATACCATTTAGAAGAAGGAAAAAAACGTCTGCTACTACAAAACTCAAACTTAATTACCAAAACTATAAGTGTTTGTAATAATAACTACTAGAGGCGCAGTAACAATAAAAAATAATATGATCACCTACTCCTACAAGTCATGGGCACACTACTTTTATTACTAATAATATTAATAGTATAATATGCAAAAATGAATGTTTTACATGTTTATAGGTTTTGAGTTGTTGGAAAAGGAGGACTGGGAATAAGGACTCTTATTCATTTTTGGATACTTTTGTAAAAATGCAAAAATGCGTTGAATCATCATCACAAGCTCAAGAGGGCAGAGAAGAAGAAGCTCTCTCTCTCTCTCTCTCTCTCTCTCTCTCCCTCTCTAGACATCAAATTTCACACATTCTGTGGACATGGTATTCCTATTCTCAACGTAATTCACCCATAGAAAAAAAAATTATCGCTTTTTCCTCATCAACGATTCTTTATATATTTTTTATTTTACCATGAAAGAATGGAAACATGTATGTATGTGTATACAGAGATATGTATGCATGCGTCTGCATAACTTTACGTTTCATCATATTATTTTTTTGTACATTAACAAGCCTCTCTCTCTCTCTCTCTTAAAAATAACACAATCGCATGCTATTTAGCAGAGTAGCACATTCATAACATAACTTGCCATTCAAACAGTCATCAAATGATTGCACTTGTTATTATTGTACCCAAAACCCAAGGTAAAATATTATAAAATGTTATTGTGTATACAGATATAAATATAAATACATATGTATATATCATCAACAAAATAAGACAAATTTATTTAAAATATATATCCTTGGGCTCAGAGCACTTGTATAAATCAGCAGAGCACAAAACACAAATTTCATTTTGTGATACAGATATAGTCTGTAAAAATTATGTGAAAATGAAAATCACGTATTTAAAAAAAAAGTAAAGTACGGAGAGCTATTAACTCAGTTTTTTTCTTCTTCTTTTTAATATACACAGCAAAGTTCGGGCATTTTGGATGGTGTGTGACGCTATATAGTTTTGTGGTGGTGGTGGTGGTGGTGGCATGGTATGATGACAAGGCGCTATGTAGTTTATTCACATGCGGAGAAAAAAATATATTTAAAAAAAAAATTGCTTATTTTATTTACACGAAATAAGAAATAAATAGGTGGAGGAGGAGGATATAAGAGCTAAGTGTAATAAACTCATTTGATCATATAAATATATTGAAAACGACGGTTCACTATACTTTCCGAACTAATTTCGGTTTAAAAAAAATTTGTGAGGCAACTTAGAAGAAGAAGAAGAAGAAGAACCAGCCGTCTCTGCCTACAACTTACTCGTGCACGCAAACATTTTAAATAGATACATTGCTACATACATTACTATACTTTCATAACACATTATATATACAAATACATGCATATTATGTATAAAAATATATTTCATCGTCGGAAGGAAATTTAGAAAATGACTTCATTTACGTGGGACGAAGATGCATTCTCTCTCTCTCTTCAAAGTCGAGGAGGAGATATGCTCCAAAGTAAAAAAAAAAAGTACAACAGGAGAGCGTCACCAACAACATTAGTCCAACTCGTAAAAAAGGACTCTGTGGCAGAGTTTGAGCCGTGTGCAAAATTTCCATCTTATTTGCTTAAAGCAATCCCATGATGATGACGGACTATAGCCATGCATGCATTACTTACTTAAAAAATAATAATAATAGGGATCACAGGATCACATAGTATGCAAGTTGTATTTAGCTTTGGTTTTTAAAATCACGTATATTCTCCCGTGATGAACATGATGGTGAATAATATATGCATTTAATATACACGCAACTCACTAAATTTTTAGTAGATACTACCACTACGATGATGATGATTATTATTATTATTATTATTATAGTTTACTGTACTGTTTGTATTATGTAGTACATTTACCTACCTACCTACCTACCTACCTACTTCATACTTCCGAACACCGAGTGTTCCGAAGAAGAAGAGTACATGAGGATTTGTATAGCACCCCGCAAAAGTATATATATTCTCAACACTAGTCGCATGGTCTTGTTCATTAAGGTGGTACGCACGGCTGTTACAAGAAGTGTACAACGTTCAAACAAACACATCATCTCTTCTACTGATCTTGTTTGAAAAAAAATATTTTTTTTTGAGAGAGAGAGAGAGTTGTTGGGTTACTTACACTTCTGTCTGTCTGGTTGCGTGTCTTTGTGTCAGTCTTGAGCTTGCTGAGGACGGATCAAGTTTAGAGCAGAAGAGAGAAAACCAGCAGCAGAAATCCAATTGGTATATATATATTATATTTTTTTAAACACAAAAAAGTTTACTAACCGCACAAAAAGTAAATTTGTTAAGTGCACTACTGTAAAAAGAAAAGTTGTTGACATATTCTGACTTTTTTGATTTTTTTAATTTTGTTTTTTGGATATTCCATTTTGTAAAGGTAAGTGAATACACTCTCGTTTTTTTACATTTTTTCTTTAACACAAATGCTATAAAATTATTAGTATATAAGTTTAGAGTTGTTAGGAATTTTTTTTAACTTTTTCTTAACTTGTTACAAGATACACGCGCATCATCTTTATAATAATAGAATATTACAGTTATTTATCTCCGTCAGTAAAATATTTCTTGAGGATGATGAAATCCTCTTTTTTAAACATAAAGCAACTAAATCAATTAGTTTCCAAAAAATAAAAGAACATTCGATTAACATTGAAAAAAAACTTGTTACATAATCAAGTGATCATCAGAGTTAAAAAAAAAGGAAATTGGTAGAAAAGAGTAAAGTGTTTTAAAGAGATAAGGAGAGCAGCGTGTTGACTCGTTAATGAAATCACTTCACACATTTCTAATCTTTTTTTTTCATACATTTCCACTTCCTCTTTCCAATTTATTTCATGAATTAGCGTTTAAAAAATATACATATCTTTTGTGTCTGGTTGTATCTCAATTTATTAGTGTATTTTATTTTCAACATGCTACATAACACACACTTCACAAAAACACATGCATATAAACATACAAGCAAATCTTAACAGATATATACCGGAAGAAGTGTGCGCAGATTGTGTGTGTAGAAAGTAGGAAAAAAGGGTTGGTTTTTTTTGTGCTGCTGCATTTTAAAAAACTTTGTTGGTCTCTCCTACTTTCTTGATGTCTGCCTTTTTGTATATGCTCACTCACATTATCAATATCTTCATATCTTCATATCATCGTATTAACCACATTTTCAATCTCTGCTATAACGCGTCCAACAACCAAAACTACTACTACTACTACTACCACTGCTGCTGCTACTGTTACTACTACTACTTATACTACACCTCCGTGTAATAAATGCTGGTGCTTACAGCTAATATATAGTACCGGAGTTTGGAAATTGTCGGAATTTTCGATGTTTACTCTTTTCGTTCTAAAAATAGTATTGAAAAAAACTACATCAAGTTTTTAGCAGCAGGCATACAAATTTTTTTTTCACCATATTACACTTCACACATTTGAGTGCAAGTTTATTCACATTGATAATTTTACCAACTTTAGTAGCTTGTGAACCCATCATAAGTTTTATTATTATTATTATTATTATCATCATTTACAATCATCGCTAATTTTTGAATTGAGTCGCTGTCAGTTAATGTATTTAAAATATTAGCTGATTTCGTACCTAACTTTGGAGAAAAAAATTCATTAAAATGTAAATTTTTATGAGGATATTTTTGTTGTAATGTAGTAGTCATCTGCAGAGTTTATTAGTCATCAAAAAAAAATACTTGACAAACAAATGAATTAGGTGGACATCTGTCAAGGACATTTGTAATTTGTCTTGTGTCATTTAATTATCCTCTTTCTTCATTAGAAAAAATGAACAGCATAATAATAGGTAGCTTTAGAGTGATAAATATTCCAGCGTAGGATAATTTTCCGGGTAGTTTATGGAATTCGAAACTGGAAAACGAGGAAATGAATCATAGACATTAGTTTGACCAAAAGGAAAGAATATAAATTCTTCTTCAATAAAAGATTTTTTAAGGGCCCCTTTTTTGTACAAGTAAATATTTTAAAGCAATTTAAAGGAAAGGAAGCGAAGTGTAGAGGAAAAATGTTTTAATTTTTCACAGTCTGCAATTACATTTTCAAAAGGATGACGTGGTGGTGTGGTAATACTACCGTCTTGTTGTCGTATTCTACTGCAAAATATCTATATATTTTTTCTTTGACTTTCGTCGAAAAAAAAAATGCAGACATAAATTACGGAATTTTCGTACGTTCCAAATGTGTAGGAGTTAAAACACCAGCAATAATACAGGCAAGCAATGTTAGTGCATGCCTCCATGTCGAGTGTATTGCCAGAGATTTTAGTTACAACATTGCGACTACTACAACTCCTATACTACTTGCTTGTTTATGTATAGATGAGTCGTTCGAAAAACAGATATATACATAAACGCCACCACCACCGCGACGCGGCCATCACTCTCGCTCTCCTTACGGTTTTTTTGTCACAATTCTTTCGTTTCCTCTCCACCACCGAGAAAGAGGGAAGGATGAAAAGCCCCCGAATTTAGGATATCGTCATTTTCCAATGTTCCAAAATGTACACAATCTGCTGTGTAGCACGTACAATTGTGTGCAATCAACTTTGCAAGTATTTTTTCGAAATATATATAACAGAATAAAAAAATATATACATCACCCCTACTCCTGTCCTTTTATAAATGGTATCACACTTATATAATTATAGTCGAGAGTCAACATGATCATTATCATATGGATGAACCTGCAAAAAATAGCATATATCGTCATGTATGCAAAAAAATAAATAAATAGGCAGTTGGAGAAATATACATGCATTCATTCTTCTATTTTTTTTCTTCTCTTGATAATATCAACTGCAGCAGCAGCAGCAGCAGCACAGTGACTCGTAGCAGCAAAGAGAATTTAAAAAATAAATTGTTGGAATTTTTAGTCACGGAAGAAAAAGGGGACACAAAACACACACAAAAAAAGTAGAAACTACTAGTTGCCGGCATGCCTCCCCCACACACACATGCATGCACACATATGTATATATACCTACATGATTATTTACATTCTTCGTGGAATTGCAAAATATATGGTGTATAATGTACCTATGTATGTATACACCCAATATATTTAGTAGCTTTCTTTGAAAAGATAAATGAAAGTACAAAAGTCTTTTTTTTATCATTTGAAATAATAAGGCTGAGAGATAAAATAAGTAGACACTTAGTCATTCATCAAAAAATAAATGAATACATTAAAAAATATCGTACATACACTCATACTTTTTTTTAAACAGATTTGAATAGTAGACATGTTATACATAGCCTACATTTATAGCTTTGCATTAATATTTCAAGGTAGCCAAAAGGCAGATGTTTAAAAAAAAAAAAAAAAGAATATTGAATGTAGACATGATGGCGGCGGCAGCGGCAGTCCCCCCCAAAAAAGATACTTATGAGGCTGAAAATAAAAACAAAGTTAAAACAGTCATTTTTTTGGCCTTCTTCACATCATACAAGACATGCTCCTTTTGATCTGATGATCCTGAAATTTTTTGTACCCATATGTAGTTTGTTCACATTCCGTAGAAATTGTTCTCCGTGTAATCTCCAAGATCAATTTATCATGAGCATCAGAGGTTGAGTGTGTGTGTGTGTGTGTCCCTATGAGAATAATATCTACTACAAACTTTCTCCTCCTGCTTCCATCACTCAACTTAAACGGAGCAGAAGAAGAGATGCATTTAAATACTTTTGCATGGAGAATGCAATATACTTTTTTAAGAGAAGTTGCTTATATGTCTAATAATATGCATTGTAAATCTGAAAAGAACAAACTAGAAGAAGAAGAAGAAAAAAATGTGTTGAGGTTGAAGGTAAATATTATTTTCACACAAAAAAATAATTTCTTCTAAAGTGTCAGAATAAAAAAATACATTATCAACCATAATATATATTTTTATATTGATATTAAGTGGCAAGTAGAAACCAAAAACCATCTTCAAGGAATTCCGAATATTTTTTTTCTTCTCTAAAAGTTTTTTGGATAAAATTGAAGAAGATGAGAGAGTACATTCGACTTTGATATTTTGTCGTCTTGCATCGTGTCACTAAACCCAAACATAAAATAGCTTATCTTTCCATCCATACACGCTTTTCACCGTTTTTTTTTGAAAATTTGTAACATGTAGCGTTAGCGTATCTAATAAATGACAGTGTGTGTAAAGGACCGAAAGGGTTGTCATATGGGGATTCCATAATTTAAACTGACATGATAAACTTGACAAAATGCGGGGGCTGAAAACGCCATAGTAGCAGCAGTAGCAGCCATATATTTACACATAGCTAGATATATACACACAATAAATATATATATTTCTTACCTTATCTACATATATATTTATATGCTATATTAAATAACATTTTCTTCTTCTTCTTCTTCTTCAAGCAGACAGATTATTACACAGATTTCTCTAGACACTACTTCTTCTGTAGTACGTGCATACATTAGCAACTTGTGCATAGACAAACGTGGCAGTAGTAGTGTATTTATGTGAATAATAATAATAATAATATTCTTGGTCTCTCTCGAGGGATACATTTTGTGTACGCCAACTAAATGGTATATAACGAGAGTCAAAGAGTTATTTTATTTTTAAAATTGGCTAAGAATCAGATAGCTTGCTGCTATTGGGCCTACTTTATTGAAAAAGTTACGTCGCTTCCTCCACATTCGTAGTGGTGGTGGTGGTGGTGGTGGTGGAATAATATTACCTCCTCATCATCAGGATACCCTCCTTATCATGATCATCATTTCCACCACAAAATGTGTTAAATGGGAAGTAACTCAACAATTATAACAATAATTGTTCTGATTATCCTCCAAGCAATTAGCGAGAGAAAAAATCCATATAAATTTACACTTGTTTAAATGATGGCCATGTCTCGAAACTGATACTTTATAATTCGACCTTTCAGGAAAGGTTCACAAACATCCTTGTCGTAAACAAATAGCGTAGAAAACATGAGTAGGCAAGTAATTAAATAATTTGAAGTAATTAGCGTGTAAAAAACCAAGTGGTATTGTATTTACATAGACCATATATATTTTTAAACAAAAAGGAAATCATTCAACAATTAGATGATTAATCATCAGATTTTTTTTTGCAAATTGGAAAAAAGAAAAAATAGTTATGCAATTATCGTATATACAAATCAAAGTTACACATAATATCAGACATAGGATATCAAAATGATTCAACGGGAATATAGCTTAATTAGCAGATTTGTTTGTAAAAAAAAATGTGCTGCATAGCGGAACAAGCGGCCATGCTTTACAAGATTTTTTGACTTAAAAAAACAAATTGCTCCTTGTCGTCGTCATCATCGTCATCATCATCATCCACTGCATAGCCAAGTGTTGTGGATCATCATCGTGCAATCCACACACACTGGTTTATGATGATGATGATGATGAGGGCATTTTTCTTGGCTACGGAAAAATTAGGGTACAGTGCAGTTTTGTGGCGAAAAGTTAAACATGGTTAAAAACTCGATGATGGTGGGCTCCTCTCTCTCTCTCTCTCTGCTTTCATGGTTGGTGCAAATGAAGAAAAGAAATTTTGGCGATGATGTCAGAGTTCATCTTGCATAATGCACACACAAAAAAAAATTTGATTTTTATCAGAAGAATATACACACAAAATCACAACTGTTTTTTTTGTTGTTAAAAGTGCATTATATACAAATTTTGTTGGCTTTCACCGTTACGTAACAACACTATATCCAACCATGCATATATATTAGCTCAGATTTTTTTTTTGGAGAGGAGACAAGGCAAGGCAAGAAAAATGACACAAACAAAACTAACTCATTCGTTGGCGTGCCCCTCTAAACTCAATAATAACGGGAACGAGTATGAGACATGAGATCATGGAGAGATGAGATATTATTATTATTATTTCTGCATGTAAATAGAAAAAAAAAACTGGCAGCAACAACATCAACATCATCATAACCTTTATAGTAATAGTATTTTGTGAGCAAAAAGAAAAGGAGTACAAAATGTTATTGTGGCAACAAATACTAACCGTCAACACATTTTGATCTCAACTTAGCTCCAATTTTTGTTACCACAAAACTATTTGAAAAACAAATGAGCGAGCATGTCTAATAATCTTCTTAACTCTTATTTTCTCATTTAAACAAAGTTTGGCATTTTTTTCGGCCCTCTTAAGAATCATCACTCATTTTTTTCCTTGTTTTTTCTCGTGGCAGAAAATAGATTATTTTTTTCGCGATGATTTTTTTTAGCCCAGGATTTTTCCTCCCCCAAGAATAAAATCTTCAGTCGTCCCCTAAAAAGTACTACCACTACAGTGCTATATTTTTGAATCATAAAATAATTATTTATTTTTATAATAATAATATGAGCATCAAGAGCATGCGAGGAAACCGGCTAAAACATTTCCCAAGAAAGTTGTGGTCCAATAAGCAATGATATTACTTTGACAACAACTTATGACTTTACAATTTTTTTTATATAATCTCTGGCCAAAAAAAAGAAGCTAAATATCATCATACAATTAGCCACATATGTATTATATATTTTTTTAATCATATCATATCATAATGTGTGTGCGTATGCATTCATGTATTATCATTATTACGAGCGATTAGTAAATCTTTTATATTGACAGTTTTCCGAGAAAAAAAAATTTAATCGTTTTTTATGATGTTGTTGGTGCAGACGAGGAGAAGAAAAAATGTGTTTGGAAAATCCAAAATGTAAGCTTGTTCATGTTGAACAAGAGACACTGTTCAATGAATAGGGAGAGAGAGGAGAGGGTGGAGGAAAGCATATTGGAGGAATATGTCGAACGAGCACACATCATGATCATCATGATACGCAATAGTAAATGGAATCACAGCAGCGAAGCGGATTTTGTGAAGTGAAGAGAAAAAAAAGAGGAAGAGATATGGAAAAGCTGTTGCTTCTCTACAATAATAACAACAGTAGTAGCAGATAGAAGAGTAGTTTGTAGCTTGTGCTTTACTTCCTCTTCTCTGAAAAAGAGATATATGAGTATGTTTTTAAACTCCTTCACTTTCTGCACCTGCATGATTCATGGACGTTAATTTTAGACTCGACTTTTTGGCACTCGTCCCTGTTTTTCCATTTTTGGGCTTACGCAACACGATACTAAATCTCTCTCGCTCTTTCTCGCGCTCTCTATCTCTCTCCACATTCTATATTATCCGAGAATCTTCTTTCTCGGAGAAATGGTTAGTTTTTTATATATAAAAGTTAGCATTAACGGTTTATGGCAAGTAGCAAAACGTAATAGATTCTCTGTCTATATAAATTATTATGCACTTACCAAGTTTTTTAAAAAAAACAGGCAGTTCAATATTTAAAAATTTGGTGTTTTTTATAATCTGGATGCATTTTTCAATAATTATTCTCATGATAGGTTTAAACCGACTATGTAGTGTTAA
>JAHZNC010000188.1:0-12900 GCA_027744095.1 Zhuqinia jingwanae
ATCATGAAAACAATTGTTCTTGGTGCAATGGCTTCGGTTTCTTCAACTGAATGCAATATAAAAACAACATGTTCGCTCGTGCGAAATTGCTTTATGCAATAATGCAATGAGCATTTTTTTTTGCAATTTTGGAACGAGGAGATTGTCATGAGAAGATGATAAGCTTTTAAATTGCATTTTGCCAAAGAAGGGAAGAACCTTTCAGTCATGCAACAAATTTAAAGTCAGGATAAGCACATTAAAAACAAAGCCCTTCATAAAATATCACGCAATAACCAAAGCACATTTCTTGCAATTGTACACTAACATAATATCTTACATAAAATATGTACAGCAAGCATAAAAATGTATTTTCATGTTTGCAAAGATAATTAGCATCGAATTGCCAACATAGAGAGAGAGAGAACGCAGTGACATTCTGCCTAGGTCGACAGCACTCTTACAAATTCATACAAATTGTTTGCAGGCCGGACGAGAACATGACTCCAAATCCAACGAAAATCAGCGACAACAAATCAACATCCAACGTAAAGAAGTTTACCTTGCTGGTCTGGAAAAATTACAAACTGCAGATGCGTCATAAAATTCAGACTGTGACAGAGATACTGCTACCCCTGCTCTTTACAATAGTATTAGTCATTGTTCGAAACATTGTTCCTTCTAATCACATCACAGAGCCGACAGTATATGATCCGCTTCTGGTAGAAAATTTTCCTCCAATTATACTTAGAACAGTATGGTGAGTGTATTTTATGCCTCTTTTCCCCAAAATACGTTGAATGCCATATTTAATCAGGATTTGATTGTTCATTAAGTATACCTTAATTATTATTTTTGTAACAGCAATGAATTATTCTACGTTCCAAATGATCCTCTGGTCAACTTGATAATGCAAAAAGTCAAAGAGAAATACTTTGATCAAGCAAGATTGGACTACAATTGTACGTAATCTATAAATACATTAAATAAGTAAATGCAAAACCCATGTTCACAGTCGTTCAGTTGTCAAACTGTCTATTTCAATTTGAATTATATATTTTTTGTTGAAATTGCATTTTCATGCTCTATTTCACAGTTACTGCATTTGAGACTGAAGAAGAGATGGTGGAGGCGTACCAAAAGTCTGCAGATAGGACTAATATTCATGAGTCAGTAGACTTTGAAGCTACTACGCCAGTTTTGGCTGGCATCGCGTTTGAGAATATAAATGGATCATTTCCCAGAGATATTCGCGTAAGCGTAACAAATACAAATCATGATATATTGCTGTCATATTGTCGTTTGTATATAAAAACTGTTCTTTTGCAGTACAAGATACGGTTTCCTGCCAATCAACGGAGTACATTTGACTTGCTTAGCGAAAGATTCGGTATCAAACCAGCGTGGTTCACTGAACTGATATATCCTTTGTTCCAGTTGCTTGGTCCAAGGTCAAAAGATTCACTCTCTGGCGGACTTCCAGGTTTGTTCTAAAACATGTGTATATAATACGCAAAATATCTACATGCATAAATTTTCAATGAAAATGATGACTCATTTAGGGGAAAAAAAATCATTAGTCAATGTCATTTTCGTGTAATTGTTTAATTATATTGCTGTCAGCACATGATGGGAAATCATTTAAGCGTTTTTCTCATGTATGTTTATTGAAATACAGGTTACAGCGAGGAAGGCTTCCTGTATTTACAAAATGCAATAGATAGAACGATAACCAGAGAGCTTTTGGACGAGTCAGAAATTGGCAAATATAACGAATATGACATCAAATTGCAAAGGTTTCCTTTTGGGCCTTACTATGATGACAAGTACCTTTTTGCTCTTCAGGCATGGCTGCCAATGATTATAATGCTCAGTTTTATATATCCAGTGATTAACGTAACAAAATCAATAGTTTACGAAAAAGAAAAAAGAATGAAGGTATGAAGGATATTTTAATCATTATTTTTTTAAAAATAAATCATTTGTAATTTTAATGTTTGTCTTGCGATTATTTTATATAACAAAAGGAATACATGAAGATGATGGGCTTGGATAACTGGTTGCACTGGACAGCCTGGTTTACAAAATGCTTTGTTTTCCTTCTAGCATCAATTTTACTAATGACCATATGCCTCAAAGTGTGTACTTTAAATAATTCATATTCATACATAATTGACTATTTCATTAAAGTGTTCAGTCTTTTAATACTAAAATGTACTACGTTTTATATTTTAGTTGAAATTTACAAAATCTCAAGACTTAGCAATTCTCCCTGCGAGTGACGGAAGCGTAGTCCTCTTCATCTTTGCAATATTCTGTTTCCAAATCATCTGCTTTACTTTTTTCGTCTCAAGTATATTTTCAAATGGTATGTATTTATACGTTGCTCGCATGTACAAGCACAAGAAGAGCAATTTATCTAAGTGCGTAATCATGCTGAAAGAATAATTTGAAATGATAAATCACCAATTTCCTTCCTTTTTTCCTTCCCAACTTCTTTTATCTACAGCGAACGCTGCAGCAACTGCGGCAGGAACGATTTGGTTCTTACACTATGTGCCATATGGATTTCTCCAGCCCCAATATAATCTCCTCACACGATTTACTAAACTCATCTGCTGTTTTCTAAACAACACGGCGGTAGCTTTTGCATGCCAAATTCTGTGTATGGTTGAAGGATCTGGGGAAGGTTGCCAGTGGTCAACCGTTTTCCAGGCGTCTGGACCAGACGATAACTTCTCAATGGGCGACTGCATCTTGATGATGATGCTCAATGGAATCGTGTACCTATTTATGGCTTTTTACATTGAAGCACGTAAGACCTGGAGACTACGGAGTTCCTTTACCTTGGAACTTTTTATTTACGGTGAGTGGGTTTGAAGAAGAAATGACTATATGACTTACGTAACACAAGAAAAAAAAAGCAGAAACGGAAGGAAATCTAGGTATTATATCATAGTAATACCAAGTTCATTCTGTTTAATCACATCCTTATTTTTTGGTTCAATGAAAATCAGCACACAAACACAAGAAAAAAAATGCAGAAACGGAAGGAAATCTAGGTATTATATCATAGTAATACCAAGTTCATTCTGTTTAATCACATCCTTATTTTTTGGTTCAATGAAAATCAGCACACACATAAAATAATAATTTGCCGCTTCCAAGAATGTAATATCCTCTTCCACGTGGAAATGAGAATAGTTTGTGTATACAAATTACGTATGCATAATATATTCTTTGTACGTCGCATGCATGTTTTTATGCGTCCCATCATAAAGGAACTTTCCTTGTACATGAATGATTAGGAAACAAGTTTTGGTTAGTTGGCAATGGCTTTGTTTATATACAATGATGCTGATGATGATCATACGTACAACGATGCGATGATGATGATGATGAATGATGACTAGTCCCGACGAGTAACCTTGACCAATAGCCTATATTGCGATTGGATATTTGAGGAATATGAGGATTGATTGTTAATGTGTGTATGGATCTGTAAAGCAATACAATTATGCATTTCCCTTCTTGTTCTAACCCCATTTAATGCTGCATCAGTTTATAGTCATCCTCATCATAGCTGTTGTATCCTTCCTACAAACAGTCAAAAAATAATAACAATTTTTCAATACGTACCTATATAACCACTTAACATGATGAGGTGTGCATTCCTTTGTAATATCACTGTGCACACCAGATTTTTTTAAATGTTTGTTTAAGTAAATCATCTTATTGTTCACAATGACTAGTCGCGGCAAAATAATTTTTACTACTTTATGTAGTTTCGCTATAATAATAGAGATAATGATAGTGTCCACGCCTAAAACATATATTTATGATGACATGGAATACTGACCATTTCATAAGTCTGATGTATGTACATGTATGTAGTTTGCATTTTACACTTTACCTTTACTAGTGCATCACATCATACAACTGCTAAAAACATGTTAGTTGGCAAGAGTCTACCTTTTGTACTTGCGTCATGTGGTACTGCCATCGACGTAGTTGTGAGCGTCGATGAGATTCCTTCCTGTCACACGAAAATTGAACGATAATATAAAATGAGGAGAAGCCAATAACTTCATATGTATGTTCCTTATTGTTGAACAATGGGTTCCCTTTCCCACGCTGACCACATGCATTTATTATTATCAGGGGATAAACTAACGCTGTAATTTAAAGAATAAATATTATGATATTAATGATCTTTGGGACATTTTTATTTTTTGCAGAAATGGTATTGGACCGGTGGCACTATTCACTCTGCCACTGTTAGCGCTGAGGATGATGAAAATGAAGCTAAAAACCCACTTTTTGAGTCAGAGCCGAAGAACGGCATTGCTGGAGTGCAGATTAAAGCGCTTGGAAAAAAATTTAGAAATGGAAAAATAGCTGTGAGAAATATGTACCTGAACATGTATGAAGGTCAAACAACTGCACTGTTGGGGTAAGATGAATAAAATTCGCAACGCCAAAATGCCAAAAAGTAGTAATATCAACAAAAAACTTGTTTGTAGTCTGTTGTATAACAAGTAATGTGATGGCTGTACAGTTATAATAATGTACAAGGAAAAGGAAAGTGGTGTGTCTGCGTGTATTGCTGAGCAAACTGGGTCGACCATACAAGAAGTTGATCTGATGCCTTCTTTTTGCTGTTTGCTTGCATAATTTAATGGTAATAAAATTTCCTTTTTTTAGTCACAATGGGGCAGGTAAAACGACAACGATGAGTATCCTGACCGGCCTCATCCCACCTTCTTCAGGAACTGCCTACATTAACGGTTATGATATCGTTAAAAATATGAACGCAGTGAGGTCTAGTCTTGGGTTATGTCCACAACGTACGTACAACAAAAAAACAAAAAAATGATTTTGTTGATGCTTGTCGTCTAAAAAAAGTGACATTGAACCACTGACTCCAATTCCTGAAATTTTCGTGATCTTGAGCTAATCGAGGAATAAGCAAGCCTTTTTTTTCTTCATCCTTACAGATGACGTTCTTTTTGAGGAATTAAATGTAGAGGAACATCTCAGGTTCTTTTCATTGTTGAAAGGGATGGATGAGTCATTAGTGGAAAAAGAAGTGAATAGGATGATTGTAGCCCTTGGCTTGGAAAACAAACGACACGCTCAAAGTCACACTTTGAGTGGTGGAATGAAAAGAAAGCTATCTGTTGGCGTTGCATTTTGTGGAGGATCAAAAGTGATATTTACATACAATATATGCCTTGATGAGAATAAGCAGCTTTTTTTGCCAATTACACCTTTGAAGTGGAATATACAATGCAAAATTATTTTTCCTGCTATTCTAGGTGGTCCTGCTTGATGAGCCGACATCGGGAATGGATCCTGGGGCTAGGAGGGCAATATGGGATTTAATTCAGAGTGAAAAGAAAAATAGAACGGTTTTGCTTTCTACTCATTTCATGGAAGAGGTGGGTTTTTGCAAAGTTTTATGATGATGAAGTTTTTTAAATTTATGCACCTGCATACTGTATATTGAATATGTTTTTAAATTTAATTTATTCGATGTAAACAATTATTTTTAAGGCGGATTTACTTGGGGACAGAATTGCCATAATGGCAGAGGGCGAAGTTCAGTGTTGCGGGTCCAGTCTATTTTTGAAGAAAAAATTTGGTATTTTTAGCTTAGTATAATAATTTTATATAAGGAACATTCTAGTTGAGGGAAATACCTACGGGGATTTACGTACATATTATTATGTACCTAATTTTCATGTTCCCTGGTTTGCTCGTTAACTTGTTTTATACTTTTATTTTGATGTGTGTGTACTTCAGGCGGTGGATATCATCTTATAATTGTAAAGCAACCAGCATGTGACACAGAAAAGATCACCCAAGTTCTCCGGAGATCCATTCCTGATGTGGAAATAGACCAAAACGTGGGCGCAGAGCTGAGCTACTCTTTGCCAGACACAAAGTCCAAATTATTTCCAGCATTATTTGAAGAGCTTGAAATGAGAAAAGACGAACTGGGGATTGCTAGTTATGGATGCGGGTAAATTTCATTATAAGTAGCCCACATCAAAATGCTTCTTTAGTTAAATTAGTTTTAAATTGACTTTTTTTCCCATGTATTTAAGCATCGTCACAATGGAAGAAATTTTTATGCGGTAAGTCACAAGCTAAACCAACTCTTTTAATTGGAGGGGAAAGAATTGTTTTTGCTTAGTTGTTCTGAGACAAATTTTTTACAGGGTTGGAAGAGAAGCTGAGATAAAATTGGTGGGAGGCCAGCAGAATGGGAACCATACAAATGGAGCCGTTCAGGTTGATATGGACAAGGAAATGCTAGCAAAGCTGGAAGAGGAAGAAAATAAGCGTGCCACTGGAGTGAAATTGATGTTTCAGCAATTTAAGGCCATGATCGTCAAAAAATGCACTTATGCCATGAGGAACCGTACTTTGCTTCTTGTTCAGGTGGGTGTTTTATTAGCGTTGAGATAAATTTATTGTTTTACCGAAACCCTTTTCATGACATTAACAAAGTATTATGGAAACAGATGGGCATCCCAATGTTGTATTTGATAACGGTTCTTGTGATAATGAATTTTCTACCTGGTTTAATGGACCCTCCACCTCATTATCTATCTCTGGCGGTAGGTAAATTAAATGTAAAAGGAAAGATAAGCATTTTTGGAATGACAGATCTTTAACTTGCAGGCTATTTATCACATATGTAGAGATACGAGCGGTTGGGGAAAACAGTGACTACAGTGAGATGCCCGGATGAAGACCAAGTGTGCACTTCGTACAAGGAGTATGTGGGCGAAAATTTTAACCTTGAGTTCATAGATCAGAATCAAACGTTTGTTGATTACATTCTGGAGAAAGTAAATGAGAAAAAAAAATTCTAGTCCATCTCATTCATTCATATGATAATAAATTTATATGATACAGAGCCTATACTACTAAAGCTTTTTGTGCTAGAAAATTATTGATGCGATGTTTTCTTTGTCTATTTTGTATTTTTATATAGGCTGAGGAAGACTTGGTGCTGTTAAACTACAGATATATTGTTGGATTTGATCAGCGACCTACTTCCTCCTCCTCATCATCATCTGTTAAGAATTACAATGAGCTCATAGGATTTTTCAACAATCAACCATTCCATTCTCCTCCACTCTCAATGAATTTAATCACAAATGCCATTCTTCGTCCGAAAAACTACACAATCCAGCTAACCAATCATCCATTCCCATACACGGGATTAGATTCTTTAAAGCAAGCTGGCAGGCTATACACGGTGGGATTTCAAGTGGGATACAATATTGCATTAGGCATGAGCTTCCTTGCGGCAGGCTTTGTGGTATTTTTGATCAAGGAGAGAGAGTCAAAGTCAAAGCATTTGCAATTTGTTTCCGGTGTGAAGCTGCCATTGTTTTGGATAGCAAATTTTTTGGTGGACTTGGTTAACTATATCATTCCTTGTTTTGGCATTTTGGCCGTCTTACAAATCTTTCAATTAGAAGACTTTGTAGCACCTCACATGCAAGCCAATCTGCTTATTCTCCTGTTAGCGTATGGACTTGCTGTTCTTCCCTTTATGTACTTGTGGTCTTTTGCTTTCACCATCCCGAGTACAGGATTCACGAGAATGGTCATGTTCAATATATTTACTGGTAATGATACTTAAAGTGCTTTTATGCACTTCGTGTCTATAAATCTTTGTGTCTATATAAGATATAAGATGACAGGATGATTTATTACGGCGAATGTTTAAGCAATTTTTTTTTTCATTTTTAGGAATGGCAACGATGCTCTCTGTAGTGATAATTCAGATACCCGAGTTACGTCTCGGATATATTGCTGATGCACTCAACAAAATATTCCTGATTTTTCCAAATTATGCCCTTGGCATGGGTATGGTTCAACTCTCCACCAATTACCAGCTTTCAAGACAGTGTCCCAATTACAATCTAGACTTTCTTTGCCCAGCTTTCCCAGACTCATTTTGCTGCTCTAAATGTAAAGCTTCACACTGATAATAATACACAATTATTTTTGTATTAACACAGCTAAATAGGTAAAACAAAAATATTTTCTACTTGCATTCTTTTCTAGTAAAAAGTAACTACTTGGACTGGGATCCTTCTGGCGTTGGCAGAAATGTCGTGTATCTCCTCGTATCATTTGTTCTCTACTTTACGATTCTCTTCATGTATGAAGGAAGAGTGCTTACTTGGCTTGTACACTTGTTTAAGGGGAATCGAGAAGTAGCAAAAGTCTTTGATGAGGATGAAATTGAAGGTGACGTGCATATAAATGCACTTGAGACTGTTTTATGTCTTCTTGAGTGGGAATAATGCTTACTTCTCTTCTTTTATGTCACTTTACAGATGAAATAGGATTAGAGGATACCGACGTAGTTGCTGAAAATATTAGAATTCGCAGCACCAATCTGTCAGAGTTGTGCGAAACCAATAATTTAGTATTACGGTACGCATATGTCATTGACAAATCTATTAAAAAATTTGATGTTTGCGACTTATTTTCAATGCCTACCTTGTTTTGAATTTCCAGTAATTTGACCAAGTATTACAAAAATTTCCTGGCAGTTGACAAAGTTAACCTTGGAGTACAGAAAGGAGAATGCTTTGGTATTTATAGTTTTCAAGGAAAAATCTACGTTGTCTCCGTTTTCTTTTTATCATGTATTTGTTTTTTTTTGTTAGAGAAGACCTCATTGATGGAGTTGCTGACAGGCTCGCAAAACGCTTGTTATTTTCACAACATATTGACAAATACGTTGGTGCATACAGGTATGGTACAATTTACATTGAGAATTTATATAAACTGGTTATATTGGTGAAAATTGAGAAATTTTATTTTTTTCAGTGGAGGAAACAAGAGAAAGCTTTCCACTGCGGTAGCATTAATAGGAAATCCACAACTATTGTTTTTAGACGAACCAAGTACAGGTGATGTATTTTCCCCTCTCCCCCCACAAAATCAAAACATTAAAACTCATGTATGCATTATATTTTAATGAAATAATGTATTTATTAAAAAGGAATGGACCCAGTGGCAAGAAGGGAATTATGGAATACCATTTCTGAAGTTCGTGATTCTGGCACTTCAATCGTTTTAACTTCGCATAGGTATATAAAGCCGACAATGCGCTATGTTACAAATTGGCCGCATCAATATTAACGTTGTATTTTTTATTTTCAGCATGGAAGAATGTGAAGCACTCTGCTCACGATTAGCTATCATGGTAAACGGAAGGTTTAGATGTTTAGGCTCCCCACAACAGCTCAAAAGCAAATTCGGTGAGGGCTACACGCTCATTGCTCAAGTCACCCCTAAAGGCTTAAACGCTGATGAAGTGTTTACTAGGACAAAACAAGTAAAAAGAGAAATATGTTCAAGATTTAGAAGGATGCTGTTGGTACTGCTGGAGTACTTTAATTATTGCATGCTTTGTATTTTTTTAATGCAGGAGCTCGGTAGAAGACGTAGCAGTATGCGAAGTTTGCGTGGAGTAAAATCTCCAGCTCACTGGGAAAGCGAATTGGAGGATCTTCGTACCTATATTGAAGAGACCTTTCCAGGTTAGCTTACCTGTACACATAGCTTTAGCAAGTTTATTGATTATGGGATTGGGGCAACGTGTGCAACTTACTCTTTTCTATTTTGTAGGTTGCGTTCTTAAAGACATTCATCCTGGCTTCGTACACTATCATGTTACATCGTATGATGCCACATGGGGGAAAATGTTCGCTGCGATGGAAGTGGCCAAAGAAAAGTTCAGTTTGGAAGCCTATTCTGTAGGCCAAACAAGTTTAGAACAAGTGTTTTTAAATTTTACAAAAGCTCAAATTAACGTGGACTCTGCTTTGAGGAGACGAAAGCAAAACAATTATTCCAATATGCTTCACAGTATAAAATCTGCTGTTATTCCAGAGTAATTTTTAAATTATCAAAAAGACAATGCAATATTATATATGCTTTAATTCTTTCTACATACACTATATGTTTAATATTATTTACTTGTTGAAAATGTCATATTATACTATTTTTAAGGTTCAATATATAATGCAAAGTTAAAGTTGATAAGAATTGTTAATTTTATATGAACGACAACGACCAGTATTACAAATAAAGTTTGAAAACATTCGTATATGAATTTGAAATGTTTTGTTGCCAATGAGAATGCACCTCATGAAAAGAGGAAAACAAACCAACATAAAACGGCATCAAAAGAGTTTGCATTCAAAAAACTTTTTTTTACATGACATTCTGAAATTAAATGGGCGAAAAGGAGTCCAATTACAAAAAAAAGTAAAAAATACTACACGCAGCTTCCGGAAAAAACAGCCTTCCAATTACAGCCATCATTGTCTTCACTTGAGCCGACCTCGCTGTATAATATTTGATTAAAATGAGTGTGGCACAAAAGCTACGACGTATCGACTATTACGAGCAGTATTCCTCAAAACTTGAAAATTTAAACAAATTGCTTCGTCAGCAAGCTAGCAAAGGTCATGGTCATCGGAAATTTGGGGACCACACCCATAGGACCTACAGAAATGGAACTAGAATGTATACTATTATTTTCCAAGCACCACTACCACTGTCATTTTCTTAACTTAATTCGTGTGCTCCTTATCATTATTATTGTCTTATTTATGTTCCCTGATTAGAGCAAAGGGAGTGCACGACTACAACAATATGCAATGGGATCCAAGTATTTACCGTGGTAGGACGTTTCGGGACTTTCGCGAGAAAAATCTTCCTCCAAACTCCATCACTAATTTCAAAAAGTATTGCTGTTTAAGTTGTAACACAACAAGTGGAAATAGGCGTAAAACGATTGTTGAGCTTCCGCGTCTAAAAGTGGGAGGGATTTTTAGACCCACCACCGACGACATTATCTTTGAAGAATCCTCTGGTCGAAGGCGACATAAGAGTGATGACTCCAAAAAGGAAATGGAGCCATTTATCGTTGAACAACTTGATCCGCCAGAGTATAAAGAACAGGGTGCGCAAGCAGATGAGACAAGGGCAATACCACGAAGGAAATGTCACCGCGTTGCAATTGGAACCTCGACAGCGTCTCAAGCAGATATTTGTGTAATAGGTACCGGCAATAAGGCAGATCCTCTTGAGCCAATATTGAAAAGCGTAGGCACCAAAATTTTGGAACAAAGTCTTTTGGAAACATTTGAAGAATACGAGCTCCACGTTATTCGGACTGACATAAGGAAATTAGTAGAGCAAAAAAGAAATCGTCAAGTCAGGGATATAACCGAGGTACAACATCAACTACACAAAACAGAGATGCTAGAACTGGAAAAAGTTCGCAGAGAAATGGAGCTTGCAAGGGAGCTAGAAGCTGATGACCTTATTGCTGCTACCTCATTTTCTATAAATATTTGCAATCATATCGTTGCGCAAACACTTGATAGTCTTCGTCAACAAAACTTTCTCGTTGGTGCAAATCATGGTACTTAAAAATCACCAATACCATTGGTCAAATAGCATCATACATGAGTTAAATTGCATTTTTAGCTTTAATTCATTGTACATCTTCATTTTATACCCTAGATGCCAAAAAATTCCTCCCATGGGTTCATCAGAACATGTATAGGAATCTCAAGGTTCCAAGAATGGTCCTTAATGGTAAGCTTTTCCACTTTCCACATCATTCTACTATCATGTATGAATGGGACAACACAATTATACCTGCCAATTTTTTGATACCTTTTTAAAGATATCATTAAAAATGTTGGGGATCTACGAGTTGCTAAAGATCATCTATCGACCTTAATGAAATCAATAAATGATCTTCGGAGGACTATAGCACAACAAAGTCTGTTGGATGATGATGAAGATGATAAAAGTATCTTGAGTTTCCAACCTCCCAAGGCTACTTCCACTAACGTATTTCGCGTCAGCTCGACATCTGACGAAGACAACATTTATGACAGGGCATAAAGAGACATTCAACTACAAACCTTACTGTTATGCTGCTGAAAGGAATAATATTTTGCTTTGTATATTTTATACTGTTACAATAATAATTTCAAAGAATAGACAATTAAAATATATTTAGATATTTAAACATCAAAATATCAATTTCTATGTTTAATTTACACGACAATATTAGATCGTAAAGGGGGGATTTTAATCCTCCCTGATATCTCCAGTTAGTAAAGTATATGCAAATGTAATTAGTAATTATGTACAAAAAGTACTAATGGTCTCATTCGGTCATTTCATGCTGGAGTGGAATATTACGAAGATTGCGTTATGTCTCTATCCAGTTTTGCATATATGCACCATATATAAACAATCCACTTAAAAATTCCTAGCCCGAAATGGTAATTCAAATTCTTATGCATAATAGGTAGATAGAGGCTTTTCACTGCGCAATAAACGCATTTTACCTATGCATTTCTTTAGAAATCCTTCGTACCTTTGGTTCATTGATTATTCATTGTTTTTCGATACTAAATTACAAGCATATACCTTAAATAAATCATTTTTATTTTTTGACACTTTCAGATTTTTTGAGGGATTATATTGACTCTTGTTCTTTTTTAAGCTTGTATTTTGGCCACATTTCATACCAGTTTAAATTTCAAGTGACAAACAATATTAATCTGCGTTGCGTTGTTGCTGAGCTGTGAAAAAGTGACAAGATTTTTATTGAGTTATTACACCGGTCGACACATGAACAGTTTGTGCTGTGATAGTACAAGAGTATTTATTGAGGCGATCTGGGGGAACAAGTTTGTAACCAATTTAATTTTAATTTAATTAAAAGTATTTTTGTATGTTAGTTTACTTTTTTCATCGTGTTTGATAACATTTGCAGGAAAATCGTAACTTAATTCCTAGGGAGAAATGTATGACGAAGGTTATGATGACATTAATGTGCCCCAGGGG
>JAHZNC010000189.1:0-10451 GCA_027744095.1 Zhuqinia jingwanae
GAGAATGTCAATAGCCGTTATGTACCTAAATGCACAGATGACATACACACAAAATTCCACAAAAATGTTGCTCATTCTACACATTATTGTATTGTAAACTGTAATAAATGACCCACCATTCAAGGCAACAGCCAAGGCTCTTGGTGACACAAAATGTTGGGGGAAATGGCAAATGAAATTAGAAAAAAATATATATGGCAAACATGGACGTCTCGAAAAACTCAATCAAATATGTGTACTTATTGTAAAACCCCTGCCTACAATCTTCAAATGCGTCCGCTCCGTTTCTCGTATAATATTTAGTGCATTAAACAATATACTAATGTATTTGTTTGTAGGTAATTAACTCGGCGTTCGTTAGATTGCCTGTTTCAGACTATGATCATAGTAATAAGCATCGACTTCAGCCAAAAAGTTGTGAAGAGCAGCAGTAATTTTTTCGTGGAACTTGCATAATGATGATACCGGGAAAAATTTAATTGTTTAATGGGAGATTGTTATTGCACAAGTGGTTGACATGAATGTATTCCAGATACTATAATAAGTACAAAAAGAGAAGCTACAAAAGTTTGCAATTTAACCAAACAAGATGACGAGAAGGGCAACTTGGTGTATTCAAAATCTGTTCGTTTATACGACATTTGGCGTAAAGTATAATGCATTTATGTATAAATACGTTATATACATATACAAAAATACATTTCGATATGGAAATGTGATATGGATAGAGCTCGGAATCAACAGAAAAAAATATATAGTTAGATTTCCTCAGAAATGATGACAAAATTTCGGAGGAATGAAGTCAAAACCAAACCACATAAGACATAATCATATAAAATTGAATGGAAGATTAGGTTTGGAGCTGTTCCTGTTAAAAAAAAAGTATTCTTGAGCTGAGAATTAGGGAGTCTTGGGCTTTATTTTTCAAGAAATCCACCACCACCACGAACCACTACCACCACTAAACTGCTATCCTTAAAGTTGTCTCATCATTACCATCATCATTTGGCATGGCTGATGCCTGGAGTATAACCCAAAAAGAAACAGTTTCTTGCTCATTTCATTCGACACAGAAGAAGAAGTGTGGGATAATATATACCAGCAACTCATTTAATTTCACTCGTATTCCAGTTATGATGACACATTAAAATGGTTGCGAGAATCTGAAATAATTTAAAAAAAATCCATTCCAACGAATTTATGTAAATTAATAGCACTTAAAATGGTAATATATTTTTGCACTATTCTTTTTCCTCGTCTTGCATCCAACTTGATATGTAGGGTTGGGATACACTACACACACGCATCATCATACAAGTAAGTATATATATGAAACGGGAGCTTTCGTACATTGTAAAACCACAAGTTTTATAAGCATTGTCTAATAATAAAGGAAGTTATGGGTGGAAATTGAGTAGTAAAAAAAATGAGGAACAGAAAGAAAGTTGAGTATTTTGTTGTGTTTTTACTACTTTTGAGACTTGTCTGCTTCGTCGTCGTCGTCGTCGTTATCTAATTTGATACGAATGAGATGGAAACCAAACCAGGAATTGATGCCACAAACCCATCGTTATCATCATCCCCATATTATGAAATTCTAGAAAGCTAAATTGAACATTATAACATAATATGCATATAACATGCATACAACTGTATAATATTTATATATCTACATATTTAACTATTTAAAGCGCAGTTTTGAATTATATTGTTTCACATGTCCAATAATGTGCATGTAGCTTAGGAGAGAGGAAGAACAAAGTAATTTTGTGTGTGTGTGTTTGGTTTGGTACAACTATAGAAATGTTTGGAGGTATAATCAGTGGAAAGACACTCTTCATGAGTGAACATGAGGAGGACGAGACACACACACACACACACACACACAACAATATATGCTTGTTGTTACACAATAAAAAATGAACAGGGAAGCGTGAAAAGGGTATTTTTCACAGGACTAATGACTCAAAGAAGCAGTGAGTAGAATACTATTCTGTTGCAAAAAAAAGAAGACGGACATACCCACGACAGACACTCATCACATGATCATCATCATGGTCGTCATCCTTGTATTTTCATCCAAAATGATCACATCCATTCGAATCCCTATTATCCCACTTGTAACTAGAACAAAAAAAAAAGTTCTCGTATGAAATATGAAAAAGTCTCAAGTAAATGACTTTCCTTACACACACACACACACTCATTTGTACACTTTGCCATGTCCATATAACACAAACAAGAAAAGAGTGTTGTATGTCTTTGTGTGTGTGTGTGTGTGTGTGTGTGCATTTGTTGAAGGAGTGGGAGCTAAGCATTTGAACAAGAGTAATGGGCATCCCATTGACGGGCTAATCATGGCCGGTGAAGATAACCCAATGTTTCTGCCAAAATAAATGACAAAAAAATAATTTTCGAGCATCATTCAAAATATTGACTCGAGAGTAATTGGCTTGGGCTTCTAGTCTCTGATGCTGCTGTTATGTATATGTAGTGTATGTAATACCGCTGGTTCTGCTATTCTCTCGTGATCGATGCCATTAGCACTTGTTACAAAAAAAGACGTCAGGGGGAAAAGAGAGAGAGAGAGAGAGAGAGAGTGAGTGAGAGAGAGAGGGGGTCCTTTTCTTCTCTTTCTACTGAAGAGAGAAAGGAGATGAGATGAGTGGTGTGTGAGTATCTGACTTGACTGACTGTGTGTAGGAGTAGGAAATGTTCGTGTCGAAGCGAGTAAATGACAATGCCACACGTCATGTAACGTTGCATGAGGGAAAACACAAAAGGGTCGATACGTTACCATTCTCTTGTGTTCCAAAAAAAGGAAACGTGTGAAGTATTTTTTTTCTCATTGTGACACGGATTTTACACACAGGAATTTTCATCCATTCATTAATAATGATAAATACTCCCTTGTGTAATAATAATACTAATATGTGTCTGTGTGTGAATGGGATCAGGATCATATTTTTATATACGATGTACCCTTCCGTAACACTATATATTCAAGAATTCAATAAAAACGAAGGGCTCATCATCATCATCATCATCATGATCATCTTTTTATCATCATATATAATTCTAATAGATCCACAGTGCCCGTTGTGACGATGATGGTTTATAACTTTAAACCAAATATTTTCATATCGCATCAACTCTCTCTATTGTACATTGGCATTGTGGAAGCTGTTTGAGTCTTGTTTAAAATATCTTTTTTGTTTTGTTAAAATATGATAATCTCGGTTAAAAGATAAAATCAGTTAAATATTTAGCTTGTGTGCGTACACACACACACACACATACATACAACACAGGACCAAAGGAAATGATTAAACAAGCAGTGTTGTTTGTACGTTCTCTATGTCGTCCTCTGCCTTATCACTGGACTGCTACCTTAACGCATGTTCCCTTTAATGCATAAACCAACAAAGACAGTTTACTTTTTGCTTGAGAATGATGATGATGGTGGAATACACAAAACGGTAATGGAGTAACAGCAAAAGTAGAAGAAGAAGGAGAAACATAGAGGGGAAAACTAATATGATCCACACGGAGGAGGATTACACTAATCCTATCGTTTTGTGGATCAAAACGCACTCGCTTTTGGGACGTTGTCGATGGTGCACATCCTCTTTTCTCGCTATGAAATTTTGCAAAAAAAAGGAAGCAGCAACAGCCCTACCATCAGCAAAACTGCATATTATTATTATTATTATATGGGCCAGGCCAAGTGAGGAGGAAAACAGAAACCTGAAAAACTAATAAAATTGTAGGGCCCTTGCCGCTGCTACCAATGCCGCTCTTGTTTAAGTACTGACTACTTTACGTACTTCCATATAGTTAGTTATCCATTCGTAGGTATAGTGGTACTTAAGCAGCCAAGTACCTGCCATGGCAAGCCACATGGACCACCGCCGCCACCACCACCACCACCACCATATGTATATCTTTAGATAATATGTATATACTTTTATAAGAGTGGAATCGATCTTCATAAGTAAAAAGTGGGTATGTATGTAGTAGTTTAAAAAAAATCTTCCGATTCAGAGATTCAGGGTGAGAGAGAGAGAGAGAGAGAGCCAGTCAGTACACTATTTCTTTGCAACGTCATATAAGAATTGAAATCCTTTTTTTATGTTTTCAAAGGATTTGTTGTGCTGTTGTTGAAACAAATTTATGGTGCAAATAAAAATGATCCCTTTTCCCTTCCCACCCACACAGTTGTAATGAAGGGGCCCTTTTTTGTGACATACAAGAAAACTGAAAACGAGAAAAAGAGAGTGAGAGAGAGAGAGAGGCAACAAAGAAATATTGCCTATCAGTCGGTATATATTGCAGTTTTGTGCTAATAGTACCCACTATCACCGCTACCAGTAGTAGCAGCGAGTGAGAAGGATGAATAACATACATACATACATTACTCTGTTTCTCGTGCGTTACATATGCCCACGAAGATGGTGTCCCACCAAAATCTTTTATAGCAGCAGAAGCAGTGTGGTAGTAAAAAAAAGAATGAACCGTTTCTGCTGCTGCTGCTGCTACTACTACTTCTACTACTGCCAACGATGGTGATGATGATGAGGATGATTGCGTGGGTGTCTGTGGCAGCCAATCCTACCAGTTTTCTAGCAACTTTCTCTCTTTTGGATCCTGGGCTTTTCTTTTACCGTCGCTGCTGACAAAACTTTTTTTTATATGCGTTCTCCTGTCTTATATCTACGATAGTTTTCCCATTCATTGTCTCACTCGCGCTCAGAGAGCCACTGTGAGATGATCGCTCCGATGCTGCTCCTGCTGCTCCTGGGATGGTTGGAAGGACAAGACGTGTATGGTGTATGGTGCTGCTGCTTGTTGGATGGGTGCTTGCGTTGTTGTTACGTACGTATGAATGTTTTTAAGTACCCACTGCTACACTATTACCAAGTTGGTAATACCAACCATATCATAGTCTTTTACTACTACTTTATATATTATGATTCTCAAAAAGAAAATACATATTTTTTTTTCTAAAAAGCACAACAAGACGTTGGAAAATGAAAATGAAGTCATATAGTAAAGTTGTGGGAGTGTAGAATTTATGGAAACAACATCGGTAAATTAGTGTCGTCGTATATCGTACAACGTGAGATCCGAGTCCATCTACAACCTCATTATCATCCAGATCATTAGCGATAGAAAAACAAGAGAGAACATGCTTGTTTTGATTTGTTATTATTGTTATAGGCGAAAAAAATCAGGCGATAAGAAATCAGGAAAAAAATAACAGAGTATTTGTGTAGAGTCCGCTGCCTGCGCAGCAAACAACAAACATGATATAAAAATTCACTAAATATAAACCGAATATTAATCCCCAGACCCGCTAACATCTTATCCGAAACTATCTAATAACCTCATGAAACTCTAGCTAGAAATGACCTCACAATTACAGATTTTACAGAGCTTGGATGGACAGACATACCAAACAAAATAAACAAATAGCTTTCGCTTCCAAATAATGTAATACTTCTAAAAAATAAATAAATAAGAGCATTCACATAAAATGTATCGGACATTTTTCATGATGTAACAATAATAATCATACCACATTAAGTAATATGCATACATTAACATTTTAAAACAAAAAAAAAGTTGATGTGAAAAGATTGACTTGCAAGCATCTATAATTTTCAAAGAGAATGAAGAATTTACACTTTTGGGCTGTTTTTCTTAATGCCTCCAATAATGTAGTATGCAAACATAAAAGGAAGACTGCTGTGATGATAGCACATACCTCTTTTTAATCAGTCTCCTCTTCTCACACAACTCAAATGAATAGAAGGTGTCAAGTAAATTAAAATAAAGAGCCTAAAAGTTAAATTCTTGTCTTGCATTCCTTTCATACATGTAGGTAGCCACACATCTACACCAACATGCATCATGTCTTCACACATTCTTTTATCTATTAGCTCTGTAAACAATAATAATATGATTTTTATGGCATTCATTCATGATGTTTTTTTTTGGGGGAAATGAGAGATGAGCATGATGATTCTTCTATGCACTCTCTCTCTCTCTTTTTGTTCTTTAGATATTTTTTTTTCCTGCCTTTTTTTGTAAGCAGCATCCGATGTTCAATCAGTCACAGTTTGGGTGCTTAAGTGGAAGAAGAAAAATAGGAGAAGGCTCTCGAGGGGGAAAACGCGTTAAGCTGCTGCTGATGCTGGCTTCCTTTCTTCTTATTCCTGCTCTCTGGTTCAACTTCAGCTTTAACTTTAGCTAAGAAATTTCATGGAGCCCTTTTGACAATGAGAATAGTTTTTGACGAGTGCCCATCTTTTTACTTGTTATATTTCACTCAACTTGTCAATCTTGTCTTTTTCATGTATGCTCTTGGTCTTCATCACAATTATCTAGAACTTTTTACCTAGGTATGATAAAAGAGAGGGAAACCTTCATATTTTTTTATCCTTGCAAAAATAATTAATCCATAGTTGCATTACCATCATTATATCATTATTATGACTACGCAACTCGACTCATTTTAAATGAGTAGTACGCTGAAGGCCGAAGAAAACGGGTGCTTTAAATTTTTTGCTTCACTAATTCTTTTCGTTTCTAAACTCAAAGTGAAATTCAAAACGTATGTATATTTTGTACTTTAGCTCATTAATAATAATATTTTGAAATTTGAAAAATAAAATGGAAAAACAGAAGTTTTTCCTTGGATGATTTTGAAAAAGTTAAAAGTTTGGTTGGAGTGTTGTGGTTGTGCACTTTCGCCTTACAATGTATAATATGTTTGCTGGCTATTTACTATTTTTGGTCATTATCTCATCCCCATCATTACAATACATTTCCTCAACAAGTTCTGCTCAAAGAAATGTAATGTACCTATGTATTTACTTAACCTTTGCGTAATACCACAAGAACCACATCGTATAGTCATTATCTCATCCCCATCATTACAATACATTTCCTCAACAAGTTCTGCTCAAAGAAATGTAATGTACCTATGTATTTACTTAACCTTTGCGTAATACCACAAGAGCCACATTTATTCCATATTCCTCCTGCTACCGCTGAAAGGATTCCACGTATTATTATTATTTTTTTTAGCATTATTATTTTCATATTTACTTATAGTACTTATTGTTTAATCAAACGTATTGTTCCAAAAACTAGAATTGATTTTAAGGTCACGTAAAACATTCAAACAAACAACAACTACAACAAAGTCTTGTATCCTCTCCCATACAAGCTATTTACCTAATTAGGATGTTTTTGCGAATCAAAACAAAGAAACACGAGTATTATCAAATTTTCAGGGATTTGTAAGTCACACCCGAATTACCTCCGCCTACACACACACACACTATGTTTTTGAGAGTCATTGGAATCCCGAATCATTATAAAGTGCATATTATTATAATTGTTATACTGAGCCAAAAACCTCAAAAGGAATTATATGGAAGCACACACAAATGCTAAGCTCAACTTATGTAATTTATTATTATTATTATTATTATTATTATTTTTCATATTATCCTTCAAAATGGAATGGAGATGGTAAAAAAAAGTTTTTTAATAGTAAGAAAGAAAAATATGAGGAGAACAGGTTGCACATGCCACATTGTAAGCATATCAACCGCTGCTATCATTTTTGAGTGAGATTCATAATGGAACAAGGAAAATCCAAGAATTAGTAAACACAAAAGAAAAAAGACAGCGACAAGGCTATACAAGGAAAGAATTAAAGTGATGAACAGCAACGGCAGATGAATGAGTTGAAGGAAGTAAGAGTGAGAAGAGAAGAAAAAAATGAGTTGAGAGCGAGTAAATTGTAAGCCAACAAGTAACTATAAGAGAGAAGAAAAAAATCCTTTTTTTATCCCACTCAATAATAAGAACTTCTACTTCCCACACGCGTTCACTTCACTTCACTTACTCTCGTTGATCATCATCATCATCAGCAACAGCAGCCATACTATATAATATATATACCATCGCATATCAGTATCGCAAGGCTACTAAACACTTTTCTCGCGTAAACGAGTGAAAAAGTAGAGAAAAAAACATTATTTGACTTTTAGTCCATTTTTACGTTTTCTTTCTCACTCTCCATCTCTCTCTCTCTCTCTCTCATTATTATATATATAAAAGAAAACAAGGATTATAATATATGGCCTACATGCCCGCATTTCAGGATCCCAAATACATACCAGAACACGACACGACCAAGCAGCACGGCAGGAGGACAAAACAGAAACAAAAGAAAACACTCACGATTGAATGGGTAAAAAGAAACATTTCGTACAGGAGAGCCTGATCCTCAAAAAATACACATTCATATATAAACACACTCACACACACACACATACACAATCACATCGAGAGAAAAGGAAAGATGTTTTGCTATTTCTCTGTGTATTGTTCACCCGAGGAAAAAAAACTGGGAAAGCGTGGTAAAATTATAGGAAAAAACGGTATGGTTTTGCTGCTACTTGTTTGTGTATGTGAACTTATGTGTGATGTACATTTACTAGCTCTCTTTTTTGGAGAACAGTAAAAGGCCCATGCAACCAAACCACCAGCAGCATGGTATCATCATCAGGCAGCAGCAAAAAATAAAAAGAAGAAAAAGAAGAAGAGTATTAGAAATAGTAAAAGTAAAAGGCAGCAGGACCTCAAAACAACGTAGCAGTAGTGGAACAAGTAAAAATAGAGAAAGTAAAATAGAGAAAGTAAAACGGAGAGTGAGAGAGAGGAGCAAAGTGAGGACACAGAGAAAAAGCGTATTAAAAGCTGCAGGACGGTTCAACTTCTGGTTCAGTGTTACACGCCCTGTACTCTAGTCAACAACAGCGATTCTTCTCCCCCCAAAAAAATAATATATATAAAACGGGCAGTGAAATTTTCATCATCACACACACACATCATCATCATCATCATCATAGCACAGCACAGCAGCTTGAAAATTCTCATAGTAAATTTATTTTATATATAGACGTAAAATCCACACATACACTTTCCTTTCTTACTTGTGTAACAGGAGCAGCAGGACACATTTAGTTTCTATTAAGAAGAAGAACATTTTAATAGTACCTGCTATATCACTACTACATTTACGACGACGACGAGTGTTATATTTGTACTTTTTTTTCTTCTTCTCTCTTGGTCCTGGAGTTTGAAGAAAACGAAGCCAAGAAAATACTCCATTTCTCACCACTCACATACACACATATAAAGACACACACACTCTCTCTTACTCACTTACATATACACCCACTCACGAGTTTTCATTCATTTTCTTCTTCCTCCTCTTTTTTTTCTCTTTTTCTGGCGGTGGTGAACTGAAGAAAACCTGTTGTCAACCTTTAGGCTCTCTCTTTCTCTCTCTCTCTCTCTCACTCTCTCTCACTTGCACTATCTCGCTTTGTTTTCTCTGGCTCTATATAGCAGTAGACCTCTTCTGCCACACAACTCTTCTACATTTTTTTCACAGTCTTGTTCTTCTTTCTCTCCAAAGACATTTTTCCCCTCTCCTGTACTCTTTGAACGTCGTTTGTGATCGTGTCACAAGAAGAAGAAAAGTTTTATTCATACAACAACAGAGATACATAGTGACTTTCGCTCTCAATTCCAATCTATTTTCTTGCATTCACAGATAAAATAAAAATCGAAACCAAACCAAACAGAAAATAAAAAGAAGAAGAAGAGCACAGGCAAAGAAAAGAGAAGAGAGAGATACTGATATATATATACATACCTACATAAATATATATGGTGAGAAGGAAATAAATAAATAAAAAGGAGTGAGTAAAAAAAAAGACGACGCTTCATATTCAATTGCTCCGATTCTCCTTTGTTACAAATTTTATTTTACTTGGGATACAAAAAAAAAACGTTTCAAGTTCCCCTTTTTTTCCAGGGTTTTTTACTCTTTGTAAAGTACACTACATGATCTGTTATTAAAAAGGAGTCAAATGCTGGTAAAGGATACAGTTTGTACACAAAAAAATAAAAGTAGCAAATTGATAAGTTGAAAAATAAAGTTGAAATACGAAGCGAGAGAAAAGAAATACAATTGAAGAATACACAAAAAAAAGGAACAAGAAAAAAAATTGTCTCATAAATCAAGGCATTAGCAAAATGAAATATTAAAAGGATTACAAACGTGCTTTCTTTCCTGCAAAAAGAACTCAGAATTCTACCAATTTCTTGTTTAATAAATGACAAATAACAATTTCGTTTAACTAAAAAATATATACATGTATATCAAGTGATATGGATTCTTCTTCCTGTTCCAATAATAATCATCACCACCACCATCATAGACAATTTTACGACAACAAGCCAAACAAATCGGTTAATGGACAATAATAATTTTGTAAATACAAATTTGGTGCATGAATCTTTCTTGAAACGCAATATCATCAACATCATCATCATCAAACTACTACCAAAAGACATTTGTA
>JAHZNC010000191.1:0-17927 GCA_027744095.1 Zhuqinia jingwanae
TTTTTTTTCAAAAGAAAGAGGCTCTCAAGCTTCCAATAAATGAAAAAATAACACCCCAAATTTATTGTATTTTTTATTTTATTTCGTGTTAAAATAGATTACATTGCAATTCTTGTTCATAAACAGACATACTACAGATAATTTTTTATTTGTAAAAAGATAAGTGGAGTAAGAAAACTGTAATTTCTTTCAAGATTAGTAGTAAAGAATTGCTGAGACTTGGCTTCTTCAAGTCTTGGTCCTCTTATCGTTGGGTCGTAGCCACTTCCAGGGGGCCTTGGGACCACCGCTTCCAATTTGATTTTGGCAGTAGTTTTTATCCGCATTGCAGGCGTCCTTACAACACCAACAGTAGATTGTATAGTCGTCATCCTGATCATAATCCAGGTTGCAACAAGAGTGAAGCTTATTGTCGTGACACGAGTACTGACCACTGCAATCCTTATCGTTGAGGCAGTATTGCTGTAAAAATACATACCCAATACCAAACGCCAATAACTACATCATAATCACGGGCAGGAGTTTGAACCATAAGAAAGTTACTGACTAGTTTGATGGTTGTCATACCTTCAGGGCGCCACTTATAGTGTGATTCTGATGATGGGCCATCGTAATACCACCACCAGGCAGTAATATTGCGACAATCACAGAAATGAGCCAACACGGCCGAGCAAAAGTTAACATTTTCATGCAAAATATTAAAACTGGTAGCACCAAATAATATGCTTCTAGTGCTGTAGGAATGAATGTTCACCTGGATTTGCACTTTGTATCAACTTACCCCGTATAAATGTATAAGATAATTTGTAACCGTTGTAAAAATAATACTTCAAGTTGACAATCCATGTTGCCCATGAAATTCCCAAACACATAATACCCATGTAACAAAAATAGAAAGGTTTCATGTCCTGGGTGCCGGACGTACTACATAGTGGGAAAAGAAAATGCAGTGGAAAATAAAGAGCGGATAGCCAAAGTTGAAATTAAACTCTCATTGTGTAGCTGATACGATTGATACATTTTATGAGGAAAGGGTTACTGAGTTTATTGGTCCCTTTTTGCAGGTACCGCAAGGGTTAGGCGGATAAAATACATTGAAGGGACTGGTGCCGGATTAGTGATTGCAACCGTCAGTTTTTTTATTTCAGTCTTAAAAATAGCTACTATTGACGATACGTTTGTGCGTACACTGACTCCGATTCCAGTGTAGTCACGTACCATCATCAAGTTCAAATTTTCCACAGCAGCTCAATGATTACATAGATATATTTTAAATAGCAAATTAGAAAAATACACATCGAAAACTTTAGGCTTTAAAAAAAATTACATTGGTGTTCATTTGATTATAGTGGCAAATTATTTGATAAAAATGAAATTGAAATGTGGATTGCTGTTGGTGAGTGTATTTATGTGTTTGCTACATTGCCAAGCAGAGGAGAAGACTGACGTAAGTGCAAAAAAAAGAAAACATTAATTTGATTTCGTGCTATTTCAGTGTGTGATAAAGTTTTTGTTTTTAAATTTTTATATATAGGCATGTGTGCAGCACCGGGACTGCGTATATGGGCAGTACTGCTCGGGTCGGGAGTACTCTTGCTGCAGCCCAGCCCATGAGGATACCTCCAACTCGCTGTACTGCTGGTGCTGTCAAGCCGATTGTAACAAGATCAGCGGTAATTATTGTTGGAACGCATATTATTTGCATGAAGGCTCCCGGAACGTCTTGGCCTTAAATAATGCGACGAGAGCAAATGAACAAGACCTAGCTTCACGCGCATTTCTTCACATTTCGCCCCATGGCAACCAGAGCCCCGGGAGTCCCGCTTTACTTCCATAAATATTATAAACAATTTATGGATGTTTCTTGAATTATAAATTATGATCGTCTCTAAAATAACCCTTTCAATGATTCAATGTAAATAAAAAAATTATGTACCTCATTTTCAATTTTACAGAAGTAGCTCAGATGATTTACAATAGAAATTTTATATGCAAATAAGTGCGCAAGAAGGTGTATGGTACTTCGTGTCCGTCCATGTTGCCTAACCACCTTGTTCAGTATATAATTCACAAAATCAATAAGCAAATGCATAGATATAATTTAAAATGTTCTTTTAATTTACTTCCACAATACATTATTGTTGTACAGGTACATGTATGACGCATAACAATTATTTGTAATTAAAAGAAAGGCATACAATTGCATAAAAGTGTGTTTTATTTTTATTATACATCATCTCGTGTTTGGAGTGAGTTGTCAGTGGAAGTGGTGATCCAAAGAGACACTTTTTTAGCCAATTCCCGGTTGAGTTTGAGGTTCTCATTGTGGAAGTATGCGTACGCANCTACAATTGCATAAAAGTGTGTTTTATTTTTATTATACATCATCTCGTGTTTGGAGTGAGTTGTCAGTGGAAGTGGTGATCCAAAGAGACACTTTTTTAGCCAATTCCCGGTTGAGTTTGAGGTTCTCATTGTGGAAGTATGCGTACGCATTAGCCCATCCACTGCTGTTTGCCACAACGACGAGTAGCCAAGAGGAGAGGGGCTCCACAGAGTCATCCAGGACCTGGAAGAGAATGTTGACCCAGAGGAGGATTGCCAGTGGGCAGTAGAGGCAAGCAGCCATCCACACGTACGTTGCCAAGCACTGGGATGCGATCGACTGTTCCCCAGTCGTCTTCCCCTTTTCTCCGCCGCTAATGGTAGTGGTAGTGTGCCTCTTCAAGCCAGCTTTGCTTTGCACCACCGTCCTTTTGATGCTGTAGTAGCCGAGCGTTGTGCACAGTGCGTTGGCAGTACTTGTTGCTGCCATGGCCATTCCAAGGAGCCTTCCAGTTCCAGTCCTCGCATCGTGCATCATCCTAAAATACAAATATTATTGACTAAACTTTGATCGGATGGAATATGAGTTATAGGATCACAGCATATCATAATATATGCGAGCATACCAGTAGCCGCTGTTGCCAAAACATCCGGTAAAGTGGAAAAGGAAAATGGTTCCGAGGAGGAAGGTAGACCAGGTCAAATGCAGCTTCCACTCAAACCTGCCCAGATTATAGATTCTTCCGTGCACCACACGCAGGTACGTGTAAGCCGCGACGCTTGCATGCATCATTTGCTGGTAACTATATTACAATCAAGGCACGAGATGATATTTACTAGGGAAAAAAGGAATTGATTGTGCCCTTCATATTATTCAGTTTATGCAAACTCACCCGAAGAAGAACCAAAGATTGATACTCAACCACTCCTTCATTGATCTTGTATCTGGATACACCTGAGTGGTCACCAGGTACATATGATCAGAGAAATGGGATATGCCCCAAAGGGCCTCTGCCAGCGCCAAGTAATAGCGGAAATCTGATGGCCAGGTCCAGCTTGGATTTGGAATCCCTCCATTTCCCGTACACCTTGGAAATGACTATCAAACTTGCCACAAAGGAAACTGTGATGGTGCACAGTGCAGTGTGATGGATGGCGAAGAAGGCGAACCGATTTCCACCAATGATGGCTGACCCACCAGGCGTAATCTCGGATGTACTTGTCAACCACTCAGACGTAGTATCATTCATTTTTAGATTCGCTCTCAGTACAAAGCTGATTAGCTGTTATAGTAATAACATGTCTATTTAAGTGCCGCAACTCAACTGGGCTGTGAATATTGAAGTGACTGCTGGGCGAAATCAGGGCAAAAGTTTTCATAAAAGAAATTATTATGTCATCGCGTTTTATTTCCATATACGAAATTATTATGACATTATTTTTGTTGTGGTCATTCTATGCAGATATAGAGAGAACTGCCATTTGTACATATCAAGAAATGACAAGTGTGCCCAAGTGACAAAAGAAACCGCGCTGGTTCCGTAATTCCAAGAAAATTAGCCGTCATGGCTTGAGTCCCATCTTAGGCCACAACAATTTAAGTAATACAGTTTAATTCTGTTTATTATAAAGCGGAACAGAGATGTGTTGTGGGTTGTGACTCTGACTTCACGCTCACATTATTTCCAAGTAAACGGGATATATTATTGTGCAACATTAAATTCAAACAACGAAATATTTGTATGTAGATGTCCAAAATCTATTTCTTTTTTAGAACAGAGATGTGTTGTGGGTTGTGACTCTGACTTCACGCTCACATTATTTCCAAGTAAACGGGATATATTATTGTGCAACATTAAATTCAAACAACGAAATATTTGTATGTAGATGTCGAAAATCTATTTCTTTTTTGTGGTCCTTTATTGTGGCTTGGCTTGAAAAAAATGTTTCCTTTCCGTTGTGACTTATGATGATTAGTCATGCTGTGACAAAGGATGACAAGGCGGACGCCATGTGCTCTGGATCGAAATGGTTAAGTTTGTTGACATTGTCCAGTGTCCACAACTGAGCATGTTCTGGGATCCACGTACACTTGGAAGATACAGGAGGAGGACTGAGCTACCCCCCCTCCTGGGGACAAATACCAGGAGAAGGGGTCCTGCGCACCCATCACGTACGTCCCTCGACCCTTGCAAATGTAGACGCCATACTTGAGTTTGACGTAATGATAAACGGAAACTCGGACAGGGGAAGAGGAGAAGGAACTAGCCACTCGCTCAAAGTCATTCTCCACTGGGATCACTATCACCTTCACCTGACAAGGCTCCAAAGCGCTTGCCCCCATAATCGACAAAAATATGAGAATGCACACCACAACAGATGCAAAACTTGTACTCTGCTTCTTCTCCAACATGTTAATGCTACACAAAGACTTGTGATTCCACTTGGGTGAAGCCATGTCATGCAGTGTAATGATTCTAGTCCTATCTCAACTGGAACCAGGGCTCAACTGATGTCCATTTTGACTGTTATAATATCAAAATATGAACAAATGCCTACGAATTTTGCCCAAAAAATGCTTACAACCATCCTGCCCACTAGACAGCTTGGTCTCAGCTCACACAACTTTATACAATTTTAATGAATTGGACTGACGTGTTTACAGGCGCAAACTATCGATTTATTGATCTCATTTCCCAGTTAGTTTTCAATGTCAATATCACGAGGATGAGATATGCGCTGACAAGTGACAAAAATTCGTGGATGAAGATACAAGTGTATCATTAAATACAATACTGGTAAAAAGATTATGATGTAATGAAAAAAACAAAAAAAAAATTGTTCGACAAAAATTTAAAAATAAAAATACATTATTAGAGAATTTGATTTAACTTGTTTTCTTCTATCGTTCACACAACAATTCTAAATGTTAATTTGAATACAGAAACAGAATATGTAAATCAATAAGCTAAGGGTCAATCATAGTAAGAAATTAATTAATTAATAGTGATAATTCGAGTTAGTCCGTTATGTCCGCATAATTTATGGTGTTGGCGTGTACCAACATGTTTAACTGTCACGTTGAAGTTTCCTACTTTCGCTTTCCAAACCCTGCAAAAATTACATTTAGCCGCTCAGTCAACCTATGTATTTATTTTTTCATTCCCAATCAATTGAATTTTAGAAATGTGAAAACTTTAATGACTACCTCATGTTGATTGTCGGTCATGGTTCTTCTTTAAGTTTTGACTTATTTTACTCTTCGTCTTCCGAAGAGTGGACGCCTGCTCCTCTCTCTCCCGGGCACCCTTCCGCTGTCCTTGCTTCTTGGCGCCATCCTCCTCTCTCTCCCGGGCACCCTTCCGCTGTCGTTGCTTTTTGGGACCGGAAGGATTATTATTTGCGTTATTAGTCCCACAAATCCCACATCCGGTTTTGGTTTTGGTGAGGCAATCAAAACAGGTGACATGGTTACACTGAACGTAACAGCACCGCCGCTGTTTTTTGCCATTGAATTTACGGTGACACCCGGGGCAAGAATTCATCTCTCTTTTCACCAGTGATGGTGCCGGAAGAAGCCTGATTCGATGTCCACTCTTCATCAAATGTCGGACCATCTTAATTACATGTGAACACGAAACATTAACTTGGTTATTTTACTTTGTTCCCCTTAAAATTGTCGTGAAATCTAATAATATATTTTGATTGAACGCATTTATTCACAGCGATTACTTGGTTCTACTTTACCTTGATTTAGTGCCTGTCTATAGCTGTGTCTGGGAATTATGATGATCTTTGACTACTTGTCCACTTTGCTTGATAAAATCTAGGTAAAACCCCAATCCAGTGATGCAGTGAACATCAATGTGAAATTCACATTGTGGACATGCAGCCCTTGCTGAATTTATGTTTTTTCAGTTTTAACGTTCGGTGTTTTAACGCTCATATAAGAAATGGAATGGAACTACAAAAATTCATATACAAGGAAGCGGCGTAAACAATATACAAAATATTTTCGGTCCGACATGGTGAAACAGTCAATAGATATATTATGTTATGCCATTTCATTTCCTGAACAATACTGCACCTTACCTGCACCTGTGATTTCATTTGATACAAAGAAATCACGCACGGTGAAATTCCATAATTTGCCATGTCATGTTTTATGCTATACGATTCTTCTCACGTCACCCCAGTTGAATACTTGACAACAAAAGAATTACTTCATCTTATACCGTACTCAAAATTTATTGCCAGTGAATATTCGTAATAAAAATTGATAAGCTATCATTATAATAACAATAATAATTGGTTGGAGCGTAGCAGAGTACAAAGTGTAATATAATCAATCTGTCTAGCTATTAGCCATATAGAGAGGTTTTAGAGGTACAAATAAAAAGACACGACCAACCCCAACGCTGCCTTCTAATAATTAACGTCAGTTTTTTTTATCCGGATTATTATTGCCTGTGCGAGGGCGGATGGGAAGAAGAGAGAAATTTAATAGGAATAGGGGGTGGAGGTGGCTTTGTGTTCAGGGGCATCAACGACTCGTCTTCCAACTGGTCATCTTTCCTGCTGCTCCCCCGACTGTTTCGATGATGCCGATGATCCTCGTCTGCTTGGCGCAGTAGTTTCCTCTTGACGCTGGACAATGTGGAAGGGTTACTCGTGGGAAGGGTCTCTTTCAGCTCCTCCAGAATTTCGGCAAAAACGACGGGATTGAGATTGTCGCCCAGCTTGCTCAACATGAACCAGTCTGCGTAGGAGCAGTCAATCAGCAAATCTTCTTGCTGTCGCTTGGCCAGCGGCTGGTAGTGGTGCTTCAGCCTTCTTCGGAGCATGAGTCGACGCAGTGGGGGCAACACCACGAGTAGTGCCCTGTACACCAGGTTGAGCACAGATCGTACTCCATGGTGCCAAACGCTGGTCCGCCTGTCGCAATGCGACATGCCGTCACCGTTGGAAATAGTCTGGCGAGCTCGTCACTGCGCTGATAGGGGTGCTTCTGCGACAGGGTAAAAAGGGCGAGCCCGTATCCAGAGAAGCTCCAGTTGAGAAACGCGTCTGTCAAAAATATTTGCATGATGACGATGACTGCGTTGAGAATCTCGCAAAAGATGTACTGTGCGGCATAGCCAGTGTGACGACCCACGTTTGGCATGAGATATGCCATAATTGCCTGCTTCTGAATGGCCATTTTGTCGTCATCCGGGGCCATGATCACTTCCAGGTTCAAGTCAGCTACGAGGAGCTTGATGCGACCTCGATCCCACAGCCTCCAGAGCCAGTAGGGCAAGTAAAATAGACCCGCCTGTAGAAACAGGACTAGCCATACCCACTGATAGTACGTGTGGTAGACTCTGGGAGTATCCCGTTCCACCGCTGGCCGGATGCCAGGAGCCATCTCGGACTCCTCCACAGCCTCGTAGCCCCACTTGCCATCGCTGAGGAGGGAAGCTCGGGTAAAAGTGGAGTGTATCCAGCAGTATTTGTCGGCAATAGTTTTGATGTCAGCGGAAGAAATGCAGTCAATGGGGTCGCCCAGATACTGCCGGCTTGTCACTAGGATAGAGAGGGCGAGCAGAATGACGACGGTCACTTTGGAGTGGAGGATAAAGACTGGGTTGGTGGTGTACACCTTCTTCTCGCTCACCTGCACCAGATCCTTCAAATTCTTCCAAATGTCAAACATTTTATTGTCCTCTTAATTTTTTTTTTTTGCAAGTCAGAACAGGAAGTGGCACATGGCTTAATTAGTTGACGAAAAGGCCACACCTGGGAGCACGGATATTATATGCACTGTTCCCAGTAGGCATGTCACTCAATCAACCACTCTCACCAAAATGAAATCCACTTATTATTACATTCCTATTTTGCAGGCACAAACAAACACAAGTGTAGAGTAGAGAGGGGAAGAGACACCCATTCAAACAATCAAATGTACATAAACATGATCATGATGATCTTGTTGACTCGTTGGTGCATGATGACCAACTTGGTGATGATGATGCAACGCCCATATTTGGCATTGACTGGTTTAATGTATCCATCTAGCTATTAAATATATATAGGTATATACGTCGGAAGTTGGGAGATGGAAGTAGCCAGAGGGGCTCTGATTGTTGCTCCTTGTCAGGTTCAAATTTGATTGAAACGGGATCCACACTCTGACAATCTACTGTACTATTCACACGAGTTGAAGAATTGAATAAATATTGAATGGATGGATTTCGAAGAGGAGCTAGATGACGTGATCATATGTGTACTAGGATCTCTCTACCTGGCAGACTGAGATTTTTTCACGCGTTTCACTCATCAGCTCGCTTTTTTGTCTTTGTGCTTGCACACTACCACTAGCACTCACTCTTGTGGATATGGATTGACCACTGAACAAACAAAGCGCGTCTTGCCCACAAAGTTTGTTTCCCCACTTATTCGGTCTGTCTGCAGAACTGTTTTTTTTTTTCATAAAAAGCTACATACGTTTGTGCGTCTTTGGGACAAACTACGCAATTGAGAAAAAGAGATGATCATTGCTATTTACTATTTTTACGACACTCATAACATGGGACGTGTGTTTGCTGTAATCACCACAATCATCATCCTCCTCCTCCTCAATCCTCTTCATCTCACACTCCATTAGCAATTCCACTCAACGCACCACAAAAAGACAAAGACCAGAAAAGCCATCTTGTTCCAGATATACATATATATTTTTTTGACATCATTAAACAAAAAGAGCAAACGCCACTTTTTTTGGCTCTGCCTTTGTCAAGTAACGAGCGTCTTCAAAAAAATGACACTTAACAGAAACGACAGACACGCACAAAACCAGAAGAAGATTGAGCGTGCCAGCAGCAGCACAGCAGCACACTCTCTTCATACACCGCTTCTCAGTCCTCAGACAAGAGCAGAGGGGAGAGTTGTGTAGTTTGTGCCAAGTAGAAAGAGACAAAGTACAAAGTTTTATAGAAAAAAAGAAACTGATAGTGATAGCCATATGCAGACTGCTACTATTCATTGATATAGTCAATAGTCACTTTAGTCACCAGAGAAACGAGCGCAATAATAAAGTTACATTTTTATGATTATCGCTGTCGTTCACTTGTCTCATTCCACATTTCTTGAGCAAAACAACAGCAGCAGAAGTATGGCATATTATAACATTATTATATAGGATTCAAAGTGATTGCGGATTTTTTTTTGTGTGTGTGAGTAAATCCCATCATCATCACACTCATTCCACAACTGGTGATGATGATGATGGTCAGCTTAAATAAATAACGGTGTGTGTGCCCAATTGAGGCTGATGGGGATGATGATGGATGAAGATAATGATCATATTCATCCTTGCCATTATAAAATAAACATGTCATTTATGCGTCCACTTGGTCATTGCTCTGCTCAACTACTAAATAGTATAGAATCTATATAAGCAGTGTAGTACATACATTTTAAAGAACACAACCACTGCACTGCAGCATCATATATCGCAACAAGAGGAGAAGGATGTCGTTGAGAAGGGAAAAGAAAAGGACACGAGAGAGAGAGAGAGAGAGAGAGAGAAACAAGAAGAGTAGTAGTAATAAAATTACGTACTATTTACTACACAACAAACGCCCACACCACCACACTATTCCACTCCGCACTTTTAGACATTTAACAACTTTGTGTTTACTTGTTCATGTTGCGTTGCTGTCTGGGAAGAAAGAAAGGGAGACAGGCGTTATTCAGGAAAAAAACACAACTTGTTGCATGTAACTCTGTGCTGCTCAAAACAAACTGCCACAGACTCTTGCTCAACACGGACACACCAATATTCAAAATAAGTTGTGTAAATAAGAATTCAAAATATTGTTACTATCCCTTTTTTATGAATTGCTTTTTTTGTATGTATTGGATTTTTGGTGGGAAATTGCCCCTGGCGAAAATGAAAATGGCGATACGAAGAGTAAAAATGAAGAAGACAAGAGGAGTACATGAACATGGACACGAAACAACTGAGCAACTGACAGTTGTAATGCCAAAACAGACTCACGATCATCGTTCCTTTATCCCTTTTTTGCAAATACCACAATTTTGTCGACATAAAACAGACTTGGCCGAAGTGAATAATGATGAGGGTGACCCAGAGTACAAAAAGTGTAGATGGAGCGTATAGGAGGAGGAGGATGGGAAAATGCCATAATAATGATAACAGTGTGTTTATTATACTCCTTCCATTTGTTTTGTAAAAGTTTCAAAAAAAAAAAAAATTATAATGCTAGCTTTGTTGATGATGATGATATTTGTAGGCTTTATTGTGGAGTGAGGCTGTTGTCATTTGTGTAACAAAGGAGAGAGTCAGCTAACCGTGAAAAATCATGAATGGATAAGGACACGGATATACATAATAGGTTGTACTATATTGTGTGGTATACATGTTACTGTGTTATGTATACAAACATGTTCCGGTTTAAAAATGTACACTCACATGGCGTCATCGCTTATGACGTAGGTATTTATCATATCATCGTCGTGTTTTGAAAATGGCAAAATATGAGTCTGCTGAATATAAGCATAGGAGACATGTAAAGTTGGAGGAATACCAATTGAAAAATGTGTCCGAATGGAAATGAATTCTTTGTTCATTGCCATGATGATGATGATGCTGATGATGAGAGTTGGCAAGCTCTCCTCCACCACCACCACCACCACCGAAACGAATTGCTCTCAATAACACGCACAACTACACGACACTTGGACTATTCTGCTACTTGAATATTCCACTACCACTTTTGTGTACCACTACTCGTGTAATCATCAGAGCAGATCGGATATTATGCTGTAAAAAAAGGGGGAGAAAAGAGTACGAGAGAGTAAAAGCGAAACGTGACAATAATGTAATGTACTTATACAGTGCATGCATCATGCATTAGTATAGGGATAGGGACACAAGAAATCCACTGCACACTGACATGAGGGAAATGATGAGAAAGGTTATTATTTTGTACGAATCAAACCAAGCAAAATATGGCCATCAAAATGAATGAGAAGGAGTATATGCTAGCGTGATGTAATGTAATACCCTAATAATGTATTATGTGAGATGTGATTGTGCGAAAAGGCTGTTTTGTGGTACGCATGTTGCAATAAAGTCATGTAGGCAACAACAACGGTTCGAGAGAGGAAAAAAATGGAAAGAACTTGACCCATTTAAAAAAAAAAGTTGGATCTCATTTATGTGATGGAAATGGAACGAATAAGCGAGACTAATAATAACAAAAAGAACACACATTTTCTTTATGCTAATCAAATAGTTCAAAGCTAATGACCATGATGATTATTATGTAAGAATTTAAGCCTTTCGCCAATTAAACCGAAGATTAATATTCAACCATTCATTTAGCTCAACTGCCGGATCACAAAAAATAAATACAAAACTCAAATCTGGGGATAAACGTGTATGTACTTTGCACATAATTCCGCCGTCACAATCACAACCGCTGCCTCCCTTCTCCCCGGAAAAAATACATAATATGATAATAATTTTCAGTAATGAACAACAACCAGTATAACAATAATTACCTAATTACGTTGTTGAATAAGTTTTAAATATATTGACAGCAGATAGGTTATTACTATTCGGCGTGTGATTCTCCGCCTTAATTATTAGCCTATCTTGGCATTTTGTTGACAGATGATCAAAATCTCTTTATCTTCCAGGGACTAATAATAATAATAAATACGAGTAGCCGTGTCTCATCTGTCATTCATAACAACTAATCAATCAATTTCGGATTGTTGGCAGATCTGAATTTGGTATGAGAATAAAAAGCTTCAAAATCCCCGCAGTTGGTTATACGTGTGGGAGCAGAGCTAATTTGTAAAAACAATTTTGTTGCTCAAAGGCATAAATATCGGTAATCAAAATGGCTCCGAAAGTGAGCATAGCAGCAATTATTTTGGTGGGTGTGGTCGCTCTTTGCAAAGGAGAATGGCAGTTGGTGTGGGAGGACCAGTTTGATGGAGGGGACTTGTGGCAACGCTACGACTTTCATACTGGCTGCAATGGTAAAAAATTCAATTTACTTTTTAAAAATGCAAAAAATAATAATGAAGTAAGCATTTTTGACCAAATCTCATGTTTTTCATGCTGTGTCTCAAAGGATGGGGCAATAACGAGCTTCAATGCTACACCTCAAACCGAGCTGAAAACGTACGTCAGGAAAACGGTATCCTGACCATCACAGCCAGAAAGGAGTGGTGGGGTAAGTTAACACAACAATTATAAATACTACTAGCTACCTTGTTTTGATTGACTATAAATTTGCACGGAACTTATCCAGAGGATCGTATTGATAAATATATTAAAATTGTGTTAAATAAGGTGATGGACAAAATCCCGACAAGCCGTTTACATCCACCCGCATGGCAACATGGTCCAATTTCCTGTACGGGAAATTCGAGATGAGAGCAAGACTTCCAAGGGGAAAGGTAGCTGCTTATCATTTAGCCATTTATAAAAAAATTTGTTTATCTGTTAAATATGTATAAAATAATAGGGTTAATTACTATGAATCAAAAAGCACCTTTGGGCGGCATATTGGATGATGCCTTCCGCCTCGGAATACGGGGATTGGCCTCGAAGTGGGGAAATTGACATTATGGAGCACCGGGGTCAAAGACCTACAAACACCCTTGGCACTATCCACTATGGAGCCTCAAAAGAGAACAAAGGGCAAGCGGGCAGTCCAGAGACCACATTCCCAATGGACTTTAGCCAGGACTTTAACGTTTTTGGACTGGACTGGAGTCCCTCAAAAATCATGTGGATGGTAAATGATCAAGTATACCACGAGGAGACGCTCCAGCGCAACTTTTGGGAGGGTGTGTACAATCAGTGGGTCCAGCCTTTTGACAAGAACTTTTACATCATCGTCAACTTGGCTGTGGGCGGCTCGTTTTTTGGAGATGAGCCTGTATGTCCTTTATCAATTATTCGTTTATGTTTAAATTTTATTTTTTACGTTTGCAGCTTCTAATCTTTTAATCTTTTATTTTGAAGTTTGATCCTATTGAAGCTGACAGCTGGTCCAAGCCGACCTATGAGATTGACTGGATTCGCAAGTGGGAGTGGCGCTCATAAACACAATTTAAAATTACTATCTTAAATCGTTTACTATAATTCATCAAAATCATGTGTTTAAAATTAAATGAATAAAAATAAAATTAGAGGGGCTTAGATAAAATTGTTTTGCTACAATGGTGCATGCCTAGTGTCCAAACACACTTATTATGTTTCATCAATGGAATTTGTACCTTTCACCTTTAGGCTGCACACCTATAATCACCCGATGCATATGAAAGTTATCTTGGTGACGATATCCAAACATTCTCAATTTTGTCTTGCCCAACATGATTTTTGTTGATTTCTTTTGTTTTATAACTAATTCACACCATCTTTTAATTAATCTTTCTTTTCAGTTTTGGAACGTTTATAACAATTTTAATTAAAATCCGTTGATTACTTCAAAACATTTTGCCCCAAAAGCCAACTTTATTTTCAACAAAATCTTATTGCCCAACATGGTTTTTTAAATAACTTTTTTTGTTTTTCAACCAACCAATCGTTTTCGTCTTCTGATACGATCTAACGACAGCAGTGTCAGTGTCGTACCTAGTGTAGTAGTTAGTGACTCTGTGAAGTTTTTTTATTTGCTATATTTTATTTTATTATCATTTTGTTTGCAAAACATGAGAAAACATTCAAAATAGTATGAGCAAGGAAGAATCAAAGTCTATAACAGCACAACAATCTTCAAAATGCTTTCTTTAATTCTTTCAAGTACTACAATTAATTTCGCACATACTTCTGTGCTGTACACTGATTTTGAAATGATCAAACGGGATCATTACATCGCGTCAACATTGTACCCACGCATGGTTAACATTACAATTTTGTTTCCTCTATTTATTTATGCAATATTTATTCATACCTATGCCTGTCCTTATCATATGTAAATTGAATTAATAAATGCCGAGTGCAGTTGGGCTGCTGCTGTTGGTAGTGGGGAGACCATTCACTGTTGCATTAACTGCATTCAAAGCGTTAACACGTCCATAGCCAAACTGGTTATTTGGGTATTTATTTCTTCCAAAGAAATTACCGTCGCACCGATAATTTGGGAAGGATACTGTCAAATTTTGTGTGTCCGCAGTCTGTTCAATATATTGGACAGTATTATTGAAAGTAAGCTTTGCCGAATTATCCCCGGTCTTTTGACGATTTGCGGATATCATTAACGCGATTGTGCCCGCAACGTGTGGAGTCGCCATTGACGTACCGCTTATGGTATTGTAGGCGCTGTCACCTGTATTCCAGGCAGAGTACACATTGCTCCCTGGGGCGGAAATCTAAAGACAAAATTGGTTGGTAAGAAGAAGAAAAGCGTGTCCATACGAGCTACATATTAAAGTCATAATGCATGCAATAATACATATATATATATTTACCTCAGGTTTTGTGAATGTTGCTGGATAAGTACCAGCCGGTCCTTTCGAGCTAAATATAGACAATTTATCATTTTTATCAGTTGAGCCCACGCTGAATGTCGATGGTTGATCACCAGGAGATCCTCCACTACGGCAAGCTGGTCCACTGTTGCCTATGGCAAAGGCATGCAGTATTCCCGCAGCCTTCCACGCCTCAATAGTGGCGTTGTACCAATCATCTCCACCAACGTTTGACCCCCAGCTATTTGAGACGACATCAGGAATTTTTGAGGGATCAGGATCACTTCCATCAGGGTTTGTGGGGCTGAGCATCCACTGACCGCAGCTAAGAAGCTGTGCAGCGTCACAGCTGCTGCTTCCACAACCACGACAAGCAATCCATTTTGCACCTGGATCAAAAGAAGCAAAAAAAATCCGTGGGAAAATCTGTTCAATGGAATGGAATTGCATACAATGGAATTGCTCTAACAATGTGTGGAATGATTTTGTGCAAAAATTGAAAAATTTAGTTGATATATATGATACATTTATACATTCATATAAAAATTTGTTCTGTTACGATGTTGGGGTACGAAGAGCAGATTTTTAAATTTTGAATCAGAATTTCTGATAACCTGTAAACATAAACAAAGCAAATTTCATTACATTACCTGGAGCAACGCCAATCCCTCCTGCGCCTGCGATAGTGCCCCTGTTTAACAAAAATAATATATATATTTTATCAATTATTGGAATATGTGGGCAGTGAGTGAGAGGAGAGAATCATTCAACCTTGTCCTCAATATTACATATAAACTAAATACCTATAAACATAAATGATATTTTAGCTTCTTTCAACTTTTTAACGGTCTCAGAAAGAGTTGATTAGACTTTTGCAAAAAAAAAATGTTTTGGCGAGTGAGGAAAGGGATTGTAGAGAAGCTAGACAAGTAAGAAAAGTCTTGTCCACTAATCCGTATTCCAGCACATTGTTCAGAAACTTTAAATTTCAAAGTTATGTCATTTGGATCTTATATGTTCGAATTGTTAAAACATGGCTAATTGAAAAAAGAAATTAATTTGTCCTAATGTGTATGATACAACCACTAATTATATCACTGTAAAAATTGTTATGACTAATTATTTGTAGAAAAACAGAGGATGTATTGACCATTTAACAAAATCAAAAGCAGCTAGGTATTCTGATTTCACTAGACAATAAAACCTTCAATTCAATTTTAATTCAATTCAATACATCGTATGTGTCCCGTGGCCATTCCCATCGCTTGGAGTGGTGGTGTTTGTGTAAGGGTCATACCAACCATGATCCGATCTCCAGTTGGAAGCCAAAGCCTCGTGGGTTCCCCTAACCCCCGTGTCAATGTTGGCAACAACCACACCTTCTCCGGTTGTGTTGAAAGTAGTCCATACTTGATCCGCTTTAATTTTTGCGACGCCCCACTGTACAGTAATGTTTGCAGAAGGTTGGATCGAAGAGGGTAGGGGTGAAAGCTTGATTACCGGTAGCTTTCGAATGCGGCTAACTTGGGGAAAAGCGTCAACGCCTTGAAGCAGAAATAAGTTGGCATTCCTAATAACCAACTGATTGCTGGACCAGAAAGATTGAAATTGAACTCCAAACCCTTCAAGAAACTTGATAACGGGGTTTTGTGTATGCTCGGATAGGGAGTGAAGATCGGAGCACAGCGCCTCAACTTTTAAGAGGCGGTTCAGAAAAGATTTCGATGCAATGTTTTGGATGACCTGTGAATTTTCCCCAGAAAAGTAAACCAGAACGTCTGATTTCCCCTTAACTGCTAGATTTTTGAGAAGGTCGGGCTCAATAATTCCATGCGCAAAGGCGATCATTGTAGAAAGTACAAATATTATAAACTTTCGACCAGCCATCTTGACAAACTTTTGCAAATGACAAACTAAAAGTGACAGGAAGGATAATAATATGCAAAGTTTGACATTTTTGAGCGCGTAAGCTCATAGCAATTTGCCCTTTTTACTTATCTCTTTATTTTTCTCTCCAATATCTTCTTGGGGTCAGTCATCCTAGCTGACGTGTTCATTACTATAAAACTCGGTAATTAGTACTCAGCGCTCACAAATTGCTAAATTATCACCACCAAGTTCAGTTTCGTGCAAGTTTTTAATGACTAGCACACGCATGGGCGGACACAACACTATCAAAATAGAGCAACGACTTTTTCATCCGTGAGCAAATCAATTCAGTCCTATCTTCTCCTAGCAACCCCATTATTCTTACCGAACCCAGTTATCATGTCATTGCTCAAAGGCACACGTGTAGGGGTGGAGGTTCAATTTAGTCAAAAGTCCAGGAATATGATATTCGAAAACGCAACACGTCAAAAACTCATAAAAACGAGATGACGATACATATCCACCACTCACCAGTCATGATTATGAACGGCTTTGTATCGCAGGCCTGCAAATTATAAGCTAAAAGTAAAGTCTTAAATGAGAATTTGAAAGAAATTTTTGTAATGCAATTTGTGGACCTAGTTTCATGGAAATACAATTGCTAGTATGTTCAGGTACAGAACAATGTTGATACTTGTAAGAATTATGTCAGAATGTTCCAGTAAGTTTATAGCATAGTTTAAGTACTAGTGGGTATGCTTGTAGAAGGAAGTACGATAGTATTTAAACTGAAAGACAAGATCGCGTATGATCGCGTTTTTGCAAAGGCATCTCAAACGTTAATAACAATGATCCTTTTCAGTAATAACTTTAAATAAGAACTCATTTGAAAGAATAGTATTTATAAGTGTTAAAAAAGCAAATGACTTGAATTCTTAAAGTCGAAATCATGGTTAATTTAAAAACCCAAAAATTTATTATTCATCCAACATGCCTGCTTAAATTATTGTTGCATTGGACAACTTGATTAATTAGTACCACAGTGTTTGTTCGAGCAAACGCGATTTCATTTATAAACTATATTATATAACCAACATCTTTATAACAATAAACCTAAGTAAAGCAGTAGTTATGAACTGTTTTAACTACTTTCTGTTGTGTTTCAACTACTAAGTTAGTTATAGTTAGTTAACTACAATTAACTAATTGTGATTTCAACATAGATGTCGTATTCG
>JAHZNC010000192.1:0-12236 GCA_027744095.1 Zhuqinia jingwanae
TCTTTGTTTTGAATTTTTGAAGCTTTACTGGTTTAATACTTGCTACAAGATGCAGGGTTCCGAAGGTTAAATGAGTAAATGAAATTGAAATTACGGAGAAATTTTTTTCCATATTGGATTATGTATACCTATGCACGTGCAAAAAAAAATCATCTTCAACGTGTAACCTTTTTGTAGCATAAAGATTGCAAATTGCGAAATGGCTTATCATATTGGTTCCAGGGATAACATAAAAGCAAAACATGCATCGAACAAGAATTCAATTTTATATTATGAAAATTCATAGCTAGGCTTATGCGGCTAAAGTGCTTCTTTTGTTCTTCTTTGAAAACCATCTAATAATATACAAGCAGGATAAAGGAAATAAATTGAATTGTGGAGTAAGTACAAAAAGATGAGAATAGGAGTTGTAATATAATGAAAAACTTGGCCCTCATAGTCATGCAGGCATTCTTTGTACGGCTTTGCTTCGGCTATTCTTTCGACTTTTCGAGGTTAAAGCTAAGGAAATGTATGAGATTAGTGGTTGGAGTTGGAATGGTCATGATGGAGTTGGAGTGTTGTAAAATCAACGACACGCAGCTTGCAAAGCTTCCTTATACATACAACATAATATACGCATGCATAGGTACACATGTAATTTTCTTCTAAATTGTCTCTCTGTGTTTGCACTTGGGTGCCTGAACGGACTCTCTCTTCCTTGCTCCTTTTCATTCTTATTCTTCTCGAGAGAGAAAGTCTTTTGTGGAGCTTAAACTGCATGAACGAGAATAAATTTCTCGTTTATACAGCCAAACACACCACTAGGAAGATCATCATGGGAAAATAACCACTTTTGTTCCTTGTCCATTGTGTTAGTATACAAATCAGAGCATTGTATAGTAAGTTTTGAGATATACCCTGTTGATGTTATCAACAATCTTTTAGTCGTTTACTTTTTTTGCACCATTTATTGGAATGTTCGATGGTTATAGATTTTTTAGTTTGATAGTTTGATTTGCATTTAGATGTTTAGATACTGTACTTTTCAGGTGTAACTATTGTATGCTATTTACAAGGACACTACATAATGCTCCTGCATGCTTCCTTCCGGTCACCACATGAAAACAACGCTTTGAATGCTGAACGTGGCATGGTAGCATTTTTTATTCTCAACAACACGTGTGATGAGAAAGCACTGTTGAGTTTACTGAAAAAGTACAAAAATTTAACTTTGTATAATGGTATTTTATGCTACTATATGGTGTAACATATTTCCACACAATATATATATATAATGTACGTAAATATGCTTCTGCTCTTTAGCGTAGCTTCACACCTACCTTTGTACTCTTCATCTCTTTTCATTAAAAATTCAGGAGACTTTCTTCACTCAGCCTCCGAATTGACTCACAACTTAAATTTACATTATTATTTGCTTGCTGTGTTGGATCTTAATAAATTAACAGCTATCTTTGCATTGTCATCATTTGCCTTTTTTGTGGTAACAGCTTGTACTAAATATGAAAAAAGAATTCCAACAGCTTCCTTTGACGCATATTACATAGTGTATGATATGCGGCAAGCTGGGTCCTCGTCTTACAATCGTGCATCGTCATCTTGTGAATGTTAAATGGAATTTTTCAAAGTATTTAACGTCTACAACGCAAGTTTATAAACTTTTAAATGCCAACAATGTTGTAATACCACAGAGTTAATTTTTAACAGAAAATTCTGATAAAATTATAAAACAAGAAGATGATGTAATGTTGAGTGTGTGTAAGTATATGTAAACGATGATAAACGATGATAAACATAATGAACAATTACGCCATATCTGCCCTTACCAGTTGACGCTGGATGCTCTTCATATATATATATAATATATGCATTGGAGAAAGTTATTAACATCACGATGAATGTAGTAGTAGTAGCATTGTTTGTTACTTTTTATACCCTTTTGTTTCTGTAAAAATTTGTAGAACAAATTTACTTTCTATTTTTCTATATTTTTCCACTTTTTTTATATCCTTCACTTTGAGAAACGACCCCAAAGAGCTTGGAAGAGAAAGTGAAACTGTGAAAATTAAATTATTTTTTCAATTCATCTGAAACCAACTGCAATATACTATACCGTTCGGAAACTATGAATAAATATATGTTTGGTAACTATTACATAATAAAATTACACTTGCACTACTTACCTACTAACTATGTATCTGTATATCAACATCAACATCAGCCTTGTCAGTTATTGTTACACGAGCAGAATTCAAGTAATTACAAAAGTACCATCCTTATTAGATCCTTACCCTACATACTACATATATCCTTAGAGAAAGATATGTAACTCACTCCAACACAACTTTCGTTTTTGCAAACTTTTATTTAACAATTTTTGTAGCGAAAGAAAATGGTTATGTCGATGCAGAGACTGCATATTATATTGTATCATATGTAGTGTAGTGTTCGCGAAAGGATAAAAGTGCTTCAGGGATGAGGGATACTTGAAATTCCCAAAGGTATCATCATCCTTTTTGAATCGTCATTATATTTCCCGCCACGAAATTGCTGATCATAAAAACGCAAACCATATAATTTCTCAAAGGCCATGGCTTTTATGCCTTATTTCAGTTGCGGTTGAGCTAGAATCAGGTTTCCGAGAACTCGGGACACACAAAAAATCACCTTGAAATGAAAACTACAAACATACCATTGCATACTGTGTAATTACAGCAATTTTCTTAGTGTATTTAAACTACTCACAGCAGAGTTACAAATTGCTTTCCTAATGAAAACTCTTTTCTCTATTTCTTCACCAAGCCTCTGAAAAAATACCAATTTGCATTCATTCAATTCTTTTCCTTTAGTCCCCTTTTGCTCGGTTTAAAACTTATCTTTGTTGAGCATTCATATCATATAGCGTTTTATGTTAGTGTTTGTGGCTATACAAGCATTACATAGATATTGTACATATATAAATGCAATAAATGTTGAAGTACAACATGATCTAGCCAATTTCTTAAACCTCTTTGACATTCTACGGAAAATAGAAACCACAGCCAAAAAAAAATAGAATGTTAGACAAAAGGCGCTGCCACATGCAGAGAGAAAGTGAAAGAAGACAAGGTTATAATAATAATATAATATTGTATATCTCATGGACGATGACACTACTACAGAACACGTTCATACTTTCTTTTAGTATAACCTTACCCATTTTCCGACGGGTTTGCGTAGGTCTTCTTTTACCCTTGCCTTCGTAGTGTTCGTTTGGCAGTTACATCTCATGGACGATGACACTACTACAGAACACGTTCATACTTTCTTTTAGTATAACCTTACCCATTTTCCGACGGGTTTGCGTAGGTCTTCTTTTACCCTTGCCTTCGTAGTGTTCGTTTTGCAGTTACATACTTTAGGCATGTCTCATTCATAATTGTCTACAGCAAAAGTATTGCAATTTTCACTCGTGCAATATCCGTGTATAACATTAATGTGGAGGACCCGACAAAGTCGCAATAAAAAAAACGGCGACGATATTGAATTCGGTATTTTTTTCTTTTGTATTTCTGGATCTTCCTTAACCCTCCAGTCTTTACATTGTAGTGGCTCCCTTCTTTATTCGTTCTCCATTTTAATACGTTTGTAATGGAAGCATTATTCTAATAATAATAAATGAGAAAATAGAAAAATGTTAGGTAATATGCAGTGTCTGTTGTAGTCTGTATACATAGGCAAAAGTAAATACAAAGTTTATCTAACAAAACGGAATGTGTTTTTCTTTCTGTTTACACAACGGTATAGTTTTTTTTGTTTACAAAGCAGTTTCCAGTTTTGTTGCCTATATCAAAGCCAAAAGAGGGNTCTTTCTGTTTACACAACGGTATAGTTTTTTTTGTTTACAAAGCAGTTTCCAGTTTTGTTGCCTATATCAAAGCCAAAAGAGGGTATATGCCTTAGACAGGAGGGAGGGAGAGAGAGAGATACGGATAACAACAGGAAAAGTACATCAAAACGGAGCTTAGCGAAGTATCCACTTCGTTTCCTCCTATTTCCTCCGCAGATTTTGAAAGCATGTCGGATGGAACTGTAATGGAAATAGCAACACTTTCTTACAGGGAGGGATCAGCAACCAAAATGCCTTCATAAATCCATTTTTGCCTCTCTTTTTTTATAACATTTTGGTAAATAGAGCGGAGGAGTAATGATAACTAGTTATGCATGTATATACACTTGCATTTTGTTCGCATACACACATAAATAGTATCTGCTATCCTATTAAGAAAGTGGGCATGGACAAAGTCTTGAAACGTATTTTACTCGGCACCTCGGTTTGGTGTGATGTACGGGTGGAGCTAGCTCATGCTTGATGATTTGCTACCATTACAAGCCTTTCAATAGCGACCTGTACATCAAGAGCTGGCGTCAACTGTTGGTTAGTATATGAGGTAGTTAAACTTTTCCTGAGAGGATAAAGGAAATCACAAAATCCTAAGGTACACATGCCGAGTAAGTTTACCCAGGAAGATGAGAAAATTGTTGGATTTCGTAGAAACGCGAAACTAGAGAGGATGTCTAAAATGGGCAAGGCTTTTGTGTTAGTAAATTTGTTTTCGTAGCCAATATGCCGTGTGAATAACATAACATCGTAGAACATCTATGTATATCGGTATGCCTGATAAATATGTAGCAAAGAAATGATGATGATGGTAATGATTACGATGTGTGGAAGTAATTGAAAAGGTAAAAGACCCTTTTTTACATCATCGTTCTACCATATAACGAAATTAATAAAGTGCTGAAGCTCCAGCAGCCGAATGAAACAAAAAGAACAATGGAATGTTGAGCTATTTATGGTTCCATACTATATATACAGTTGTCTCATTATGAAACTATGAAATTGTGGTGTGTGCCTCTTATTAACAAATGTAATATAATGCATAGAACAAAGAGCACACGTGAACGTACAAAATACATATATTACCTATTCAATATTCATACCAAGAAAACGAGTAAATAATTTATTAGTTTGGTGTATTAGTGGTAGGTATACACCAAATAAATTCCGAATTTCGTCTCCGTGGTGGGGAGAATTTATATTTCTCACGACAGTTAGTTCTACATAGATAATAATTTGCTCCATATTTTCTCTCATATCAATAAACTTTAATATTTCAACAAATAAACCTGTAAATACTACGTAGCTATGAGTTTGTTGGTTAGCTTTAGAATTATATTTTATCCTATATAATATTTATAGTGAAGTATGCGTTCCCCAGAAGAGTTGAAAAGGGGACTGAAATAACCTGTTGCTCAATGAGAGATTTCGATAGGTTAAAGGTAAACAAATCAAAGCTTCTTCTATCCTTCCTAGAGGGTTGGAGGGAATGCAAAAGTGACAACAGTTTCTTGTGCTACTCATCTAGTTGAGTCGAATGATACGTCACTTGCTATAGATTAAAAGTTTAAAAAAATCAAAGTTGCCTCCATAACTCCAACCGTTTCAGAAATATCGTACTCACGGACCGACCAACACGTCAATCTTAATCAGCTATACTTCGCAATCCTTAGTAAATGTATTATCTTCAAAATTTTGGTGCTGTGACAGCATTCTGAATTTGAGTCACTAAGTTTATTAAGTTACCTTTCAAAGCGTACATAAATTAAAATGTTTCCTTGATATGGCAATATTTCTCTTAAAATCCCCTAAGTAGGGGATTTATTAGGTTGACAAAATTTAAAATGTCCTTATTCTAGTCAACATTGTCCTTTCATTAGATAAACACCAAAATCTTTTTCAGTTGTAGTTGTTGATACAATTTGCAGAGCCCAAAACTACTTTACTATATGATTGATTTTTATTTGTTATTCGTGTGGTGTGTGGGATTTCCATATTCATATCATACATAAGTCAAACATGTCTTGTTAAAATATTCGACTCAAATATCATATTTTTCTACCCACTAACAGAAATGTTGCATGATCAATCCACACAATGTTTGACTTATTCTCGCATAGTCTGTGACTTCATGATACAATATGTTTAATGAAATGAATCACTTCCTTTCACCTTTAAAGACAACTACCTACCACTTAACTGCACAGTTAAGTGCATACAAATATTACTTTGTACAAAATCCATTAATTTTTTATTGTCCACATAAAAATTTTATTAATTTTTTTAGCCCATTTGAATTGTCATCCTGTTTAAAAACTTGCTATGAACTTATATGTACTTAATATAAAATATATAATATCGTTTCTAAAAGATCACGATGTTTTAGAAAGAAGGGACAGAATGTACCAACTGATTCATACATACGCAAAGTTTCGTGGGTGCATGGTGTGTGGTGTGCGCAGTTTAAAAAAATTCCGACAATTTATTGATGCTGAGCGCTACAATTTTTTCCTTTCTTGGGAAGATAAATCTTTTGCACTAAAAAGGGAGGGATGCATGTAGTACACGAATAAAAAAATGGAAGCATTGAAAAGAGATACGGATCATTAATCATTATGATTTTACTCATTTTCCTCCTATGATATGATGATGATGATCATCATCATCATATACCTATTCACGTTGGTTGATGTGAATAAAAATGTGAACAAACCCTAGTCGTTTAGAATGACTGTGATAAAAGCTTGCCTTTTCTGTACGATAAACGTCTTCAAAGTCGTGTGATTCTCTTTCTACTGATTTTTACCCTTGTACAAGAATATTTGGAACACTGCTAGTGCAAGTATTTGCTTTACATACTCCAGCAAAATTGCATCCATATAACCTTTAAAAAATCTATAAAAAATCCATTGACAGGTTTGATTTACACACAACAGCATGCAGGAAAAGTTGTTACACGTCAGAAAAATTGTTAACCATAAAGGATATTACATAGGTGTTTTTTATGAATGGTTTCAATATTTATGTACCATCAACTATGTAAGATGTTGTACTTCAAGGTTCTACATATTTCATTTTTAGCTTTGTACACAACGCATCTTAAGTCTGTGTGGTTATCCGTCTTGACTCTTTTGAAATATCATGTTATTGTAGTCCTGTGCCTATGCATGCAAAACAGTTTTGTGGTCTCATTTTTATGTGAGACTTCATCCCACAATATCTGAATCTCAACTATAAGTAACAATTTATTTTCGTGAACATGGTGCAGGTACCTATGCAATTTTATGCAAAGTATGATAGTATTATAAAATGGAAAATGAAAATTCTCCTCCTACTCATCATCATCATCATCAAGAGCAAAATGAAATAAAATTAGCTTTTCACTTTACTGACAACAGAGTCCACAGGCTAGAGGGAAACTGTTGCATGTTCATTGCTCAACAATGTTACTACAAGTCAGAAGACTTATTATAATGCCAAGAAAAAAAATGAAATCTCCGCAAGATATTGTCTGGCTTCTTGTGGCTGCCTTCATATTATTATTATTATAACATTCAAACCTGGAATTTACAAGACATTTTGCATAAAAATATATTTTTTAAAGTGAGGTAATTTGTGGAAATATTAAAATGAAAGTTTGTATAGCTACCTAAATATTTAAGTACATGGCGTTTGTAAACACAAACATGTAAGTTAAGCAGAATGGCCTAGAGGGATGTTTATGTAGTTTCATAAAAAGGAAGAGAAAAAATGAAGATCATTATTCATTATTATGTATATGTTGGTTTGCAACGCTTTTTTTAAGACAGACTAACTCATAATTTTTTGCTGTAGAAATAGAAAGAAAATCTATTTTTTTAGCTCATTTGACTAAACAAGCAGATACTGCCTTTGGACAGCAATTTAAACTTTTGGCCGTGTAAACTATTTTCTTCTAAAGTAATAATCACACCTTTTATACACTATTCTTACTTTCTAATCAATAAAAGCAAGGTAGACGTATGAAAATTTATTCAACCGGAATAATAATTCATTCGTATAAGTCACCTACTTAATTTGGTACCTTTTTTTATGATATACGTAGAAATCATAGGTGAGGTTTTCTTTTAGCGGAAAAGCTTGTCTAGACACTACCCTCTCACTAAAGTGAAATTGAACAAGAAACAAATTAAATCTGGCCGTAATGAGCAATTAAAACCATGAAACATTGTCACTTGACTTTTGTTTCAATATCGAATATGTGTCCCAATAAAAGAATTCCTTAATTGCTTGAGTAGATCATCAAATAAAGGGAAATGACAGCAATAAAAAGATTTATGCAGGCACAGAGGAAGAAACCTGTGTGCTCTGCTCATTCAGTAAAAGTCTCATTCTCATTGTTTCAAACACGTTTTAGTATTGATGAATGAATGATCTTACAACATTCTTAAATGGCACGACGTGAGTTTTTTATCTGTTCTTTTGGTTGGCAACTCGATAAACTGCTGTCATTGTCTCTCTTGTTTGGACTCAAGGAAAGTGTGCCCATTATAAAGTTTTACTTTTTATTCTTCAGTGATGTCACTTAACTTTGGCGTAAAATGAAGTCTCATCATTATCAACCATGTTGTTGCAGATGATGCTGTTGTTACTCTAATTCTTTTTTTAAACTGATTTTCTTCAGCAAGACTACTCATATGAGTCCATTAAAGTTTTTTCTCCGTTTTTTTTGATAGCATCGTTAAATCTGAATAACGAACTTTTTATATCATTTGGAACGACTGACTTCCCAGTTTTTGAACTAAATATACCATTTTCATACATTTATCGTTGGTTTTCGGGATTCAACGTTCTCAGAGAATTCTACTGTGTTTTTTTGCTATAAACACTGACATTAAACACATGATGCTGACTTGTTAGAAGAAAGATGAGTTGTTGCCGTTGGTAGTGGTAGCGTTAATAGAGAACCCATCAAAAAATAGAATAAAAGCTTACTTTTTTTTCCTATTTCCAACAATTCACTCTTTCAAAACTTGTTCATCTCCCTTTTACTTCTACTCTACATATAATATACATGTACCTATATCTGGTTTTTATCGTTAGTTAAGCTATGTTGAACTTTCCTCACAGATGAAAAGAAATAAAGGAAAAAAATCTTCCACTTTCTTTCAAGTGGTGCATGCCTGAGTGCTTGTAGACAAACATTACATAGTAGTACCCATCATCGTCATCATTCAGTAGCTATTTTCCCCCGTTTTTTCCAAAAAGGAAGACAACTCTAATATTTTTGGAGTCGAAGTACATAACTTGCACTTAACGTGAACTTATAGTTTTTTCCCTACAAGGCAAAAAAAAACTCCTGACCAACTTGTGAGAGTAGTTATACCTATATATATATATTTGCATGCATTACTCATTCCGTACATCCGCATCCGCCAAAAAAAAAAATCGAGATGATTCAACCTTGTGAAATAAGTGGCGATGGTGAAAAAAGTTTGGAATACAGCTTCCTTTTACTTTGTCCTCTTGTGTAAATTTTAAGAGCCTGTCAACCCAAGAATACTAGTAGGATATTTTATAATTCCGATGGAGGCACATGAGTATATTTAGGTATGCAGCAACTATATAAATACATACCCATAATATGAAGAAAAGGCGATTATTTTCCCCCAGAAAAATCTTTTTCCTTCCTGTATGAATGTTTTGGTGGGAGAAGATGATTCAGTGGCTGGAATGAAAGAGAAAGATAGATTGAGATACATCTGTCTTCTTTTCTTTCTTTCTGATTTTTTATTGGATGGCACAAATGAAAAGAGCCCTTTTAAGGGGCATTTAGGCAACATTGGTCGCAAAATGGAAAAGTTTGTTAAACAAAAAAAAATGTCTCAAGTGCTTCTGTATACTCACACTACTCACACATATGTAGTATTACCAGTATTACGTAAATGGCAAAAAAAACATTTCTGGTAATGAAGACTTTTGCTCTTTTCTTTCGTTAATTCTTTTAGTTTTACCATTTTTTAGATAGTTGAGTTTACTTTTTTTTTGCACCAACAATGCTCTGATGTGTAAGGAGATAAAAGCAAATAAATGCAGGATAAATGTGTAGCACCAGAGAATGCCCACAAAGTAATTATTTCTCTGTGCCTTTCACCAAAGGGGAAAAAGGCGAAATAGACAATGCTCTATTACTAACGTCACGTCATAATAATAAGGACGCTGTAACGAGTCGCATTGTAAATTGTTAAGTTCTTTTTTTGCCATTTTCTGAAAAGCACACAAAGGCAAATAAACACTGCTCTGTATTCTTGTAGGTTTATATATGTTATGTTGTAACACGGCTTGGTAAAATGTGCGGTTGCTAGCTGTTAGCGAAAAGGAAACCAAGAGACATTGTGTACATGTCACATCCTTTTTGTCCGTGGTCCATGTTTCCGCCTTTTCTTGGAAGAAAGGGCAAAAGAACCAGCAAGGTTTCCTAGTTTTCTGTGAATGCGACTTTTGGGATATGAAGATGATCCCCTGAGCCCAATGCCAATATTTTCTTGTTTTTCTCTCTTGCTTATTATGCTGATTGCACACACTAATGTACATATGTAGTGTTAGCTTATACCTTTTATTGTAGTGGTGCAATATATGGACATTTTGTATAAACGTTCTACAATCAATTGAACGCAATAGGCTGTCATCTGTAGTGAAGCGTTGCTGTATTTCCTTTTATTTCAAGGTACTCTGGCAGGTACCCACAAAAACACGGAACGCTGAGTTTTTAATAGAAACAAAATACACTTAGTGTCCGTGTTTAATGTTGACTTATGTATGTATGTTGAGAATGGCAAAGTAGAAAATTGTATTTTTTTTATAGATAGATATAAGATTAAATCTTATATTATAACTTACCCATATCTATCTTAGGTCTTTTCTCATGTATCGTATTTGTATGCAGTAATGAGTATTAGTATTACATGTACTGGTGCATGTTGCCAGGATTCGTGGTGCTCATCATCATGAGAGACAATTGTCACGTTTGTCATGCTAAATTTTGTAGGGAATCTCACAAATAACTTGTCCTTGTCTGTTATATTGTGTTTGGCTAAACTCTTTTTGGCTAATTCCCCTGTGGGCTTACAAAAATTGAAGACGTAGGTTGTAGCGACGTTCATGCTGTAGATGATTGTAAGAAAAAATAGAGGTGTTCTGGCGATTTACTTTGCCCAACAAGATTTTTTCAAGTTTTTTTTGCGTCGTATGTCGACAAAGGGATATTAGATGGACTTGTGGACAAACTTTAGAGAAAGAAAGGAAAAGCTAACGACTAAGTTTTGTGTAGATATACTTTGTTTCTTGTGTGTTTTCTAGGGAGTACAGCATTTCCAATTTCCTGAAGCGGACGCTGAATTATAGGAAAGAGCTTTAGTGTATTGAGTAAGTAGAGTGTACAGAGAAAGTGGAAAGGAAAGAAAGAAACCCTGACACTCTTTGTTTACTTGTGATTTGTTCACAAAATGTGAAGGGAAAAGTCAAAGCAGAACAAATAATACATTTTATCTTTTGTTATTTATTTCTTTTAGGATAGAGTATAATTATTATTCAAACATTTCTACTGGGAATGTGGGAATTGTGAGAATAGGCACAGGTAACAACATGTTAATGGGCAACAATGGACCATTTAAATTTTCACGAGTCCCCTAACGTCGGTGCAAGTACATGGTACAGTACTACTACTGTTATAGGTACATCCTCGGAAAATGCTAAAATACTCATTACCATTTCATTTTCACCTGACCTGACTCTTGGCCAAGTTTGCTCATTGTTATTATTAGTTTAAACCCAATTTCATCGAGTAGTAATTATGAATACACCTAAGAAATAAGAAATACACCTATAGCTTTTGTACATAAAAGTTGGCAAGCACATTCAAAGTATCAGTTTTATTATTAATTTTACAACCCCATCAGTGTCTCAATTTTGGTACTCCCCAAGTCCCGGTGAAGCAATGTCTATTTTCCTTTCCCCCTTTGCTCACCATAATTACAAGAAATAACTACACCTGAAATTACTTTGAATATTGTATTAATCCCATCTGAATTTCAGATTTGTTAGAAATTTCTTTCATGTGGTATAAAGAAATTAAGTCTACTATATGCTCATACATATATTTCACTGTCTTTAGCTACCTTTTGACCACTACCATAAGAGAGTTCACTAGTAGTGAACTAGTGAACTGATCTCAAAAGTAGTAGGCCGAATAGAGTGTTTACTACACACCAAACACTCGCTGTATAATATGTAATCAAGATAAGAGAGAGACGCAAGGGAGTAGAGAAAGGACGATTCATTTTATTTTCGTCCTACGAGACATTACAATGAGACCATG
>JAHZNC010000193.1:0-11236 GCA_027744095.1 Zhuqinia jingwanae
CAAACATATTATTATTATTATTATAACTCATAATAATAAGTCTTTGCTTTGGCTTCTTACTCCGTGAAACTGTTAATGTGGCTATGATGGCTTATGATTGTGAGTGGATTTGAGCTGAATGACATACCACAAACCGATTTGAATTTATTAAGAGGTACACATCTAAATACGTTTATCCTTTCATATTTGCTGTAATAACAGTTAATTTAGTAGCAAATAAATAGCAATATATAATATTATAGCTTCTTTTGTGCTCTCTCAAGAAATCGCTTTAGGTCACCATCATCATCATCACTACCACCACCACCATCATATGCGTCAAGGAACGATCGAACACCAATGTAATAATAATAATAATAATGCTGGCACAATGTATTTTTCATTTCATAAATTCACAAGCCTTCATAATATTTTTTTTACTTAAATACTTTTTGGCAAAAGAAAGGTGAGCTCACGACGACGATGACAACGACGGAGACGGCATCGGCATGTGCATTTATTATGGTGTTGTGTGTGTGTGTGTGTTTGCGAGGCTAAAGCAGTATAGAAGCAAGTAAAGGAGGCAAAACCATCATTGTTGCACAATACTCCATGACATGACATTTTATAGAAGCAGACAACAACGGTAACGCTCACTGATTTGAGGTGATTGTAGCAGTGGTGGTGATGGTGATGAAGGCTTCGACTTGGTCATCTATTATTCTCTTACCAAAAAAAAAACATTCATGAAGACATCAGCAGACATAATTTTAAATTGTTGCATGATCTGTTTCTTTTGTTATTATGAAGCAGAGTTATTATTATTATTATTAAATATATTATTATCATTGCATACTATTTATACGAGAGAGAGAGAGACCCTCTTCTTTATCTTTAATTTTGTACAAATGCACGTTCCCCTCAAATCTCTTTTTTTGTGTTATTGATGGAATTTGTTAAATTGTATGCATGATTTGATAACGTATAAATTTTTATATGATTATCATGTGAGTCGTCAACCAATTGATTGCACTTCACCAAAAAGTATCGTCACTTTCAGTCATCATGTAAAGTGCTTCACATGACGCAAAAAGTAAAATATGATGTTTTTTTTGAGAGCTCGCATGATGATGATTCATGAATAAAGCGAAAGCGAAATGGATGTTGTACTGAAAACTTGTAGACACCCAAAAATTTACCATAATATTATTTTTATTATTGTTGCACCAACAACAGCAGAGAGAAGGCAAACCTCTCTTGACTAAAAAATAAAAGAAAAAAAATGTTTGAAACAAATCTGCGTGCATTATTATTATTATTATTATTATTATTATAGAAGAGTAAATAAATATGAAACCAAAAACATTCATTAACATGCATTTTTTGTGTGGCTATATCAATGCCCATTGACTTTTTGCAATTTGAGTGTGCGCATCTTTTTGCGCTCACTTTTACATATTATGTACGTATTATATATATTTTTAAGCCTTTTGCATTTCTCGACATACGATTACATTTAACACTGCACACACACACACAGACATACACGCATTACATTAGTTACGCTCAAAGTTTGGAGGGGTGTAGGATAATTTTGGTAAATTATTTACTTTCTGAGATTGTAAACCGGTACAGAATTGAGTTGTGTTGTGTGTTTGAGGATGCACAATAAATACATACATGCACTACATTATTTTCAAAATTTGTTGTTGTGTATTTCTTCGAGAACTGCACACAAAAAAGAAGATTTTTCTTGATTTTCAATACTTTAATGAAGGGGATAATAACCTGATTAAAAAAATTATCATCATCATCCTCTCTTATAATTACATTAGCCGTGTAACAAAATAACAAAATGCATTTATTCATGAGCTTTTTTTTATAAAGTTACATAAAAAAACAAAATGTACATAAATAGATTTGTGCATTAGTGTAACATGAAAATGTGTAACTGAAAATAAATCAATGCGGCCGATCCAAATAGATAATACTTGTTTTGTGAGCTGCTCCTTATGTGAAAAGAACAGTTAAGTGTTTTATTGATTGTTAAAGATAGTTCAAATGTTAGTAATAATAAAAATCACCTTCACCGATTTGCACACTACTCCTTCAACTTTTCATGTAAAGTGTTTTTTTAAACTAAACGATTTCATTTGCTATTGCTGGTACTTGTAGAAAATTAGTGCTAAAAATACAAATGGATAAATACGCTTTTGGTTTTTAAGCGAGGAGGAGAATGATGATGATAAAAAAAGGCATTCAACCTTTCAAACGTGAAGCACGTTACATTTTGAATTGCATTATGATGATGAGAATATGAGAAACATGTGCGTTTTTCATAGTACACACACACTTTAGTCAGAAAAAAAACGCGAGTGCTTACAAGCAACTTTATATAGGTAGGTAGGTAGGTTCATTGCAATTATTGTTGTCTTTTTGTGCTGTTACTTGTTACAATATGCATTGCTTGCTGCTGGGAAGAGAAAAAAGAGGTGCATCTCGTAAAACTGTCTGCTTGATGATGCTGCTGCTGATGCTAATGCTGCAAAACATCACAATGTGTGCTTGCGTTGTATGTATATATTAAAGTGAGAGAACTGCTGAAATTGAGAACGCCTTCAATGTAAAAATATGTGCGCTTTAACTGTTCACTTGCAAATAATTTCATTGATGCACTCGCATAATAATAAGTTCTACGTAGAGGTAGCGAAATTGCATTACATTTATGTATTTATACATAAAAGTGTCTTGAATTTTTTTTTGAATGTGTACAACAGTTAAGGGTACTTGAAAAAATTTACATATTGCAGCAGCTTTAGCTCAGGTCAACTGCCTTTAAACACATACAACACAACACACACAGAGATATACATGCATCACACACACAGTTAATGATGATGATGATATTATTGCGCTAGAAAATTCGAAAAGGAGGAATGCAGGCCAAAATACTAAAACACCTTGCTTGTTTGTGTGTGTGTGTCTTTGCATTTCACCTACATGCCTATACAACAGAATGTGTTTGATATTTTGAAGTAGTAGCATCATCCCATCATCATCATCATCCCAACACCATAACAATAAGCAAACTTTTTTTTTGCGGTATTTTTTGGTGTTGAATATGATTGCATATATGAACACTTGAAGAAAATCATCTTTTTTTTTCTTTTTCGTAAAGTAAAAAAAAATAATGCAAGTATATATGCCGGTCTGCCATATAGCCAGACAGTAATTTTGAATAAAAAAAAATAGATTGATTGACTGATGCATCATTTTTGCAAATTATAGAGTGCAGTGTGCACGTACGCAACGCATAAAGAAAAACTTTTTTCCCTTGTTGTATGTGTTTGTATTTATGTTTGGGTTGATGCTACTGCTAGTTGTAGTAGTCATGCAGATGATGATGATGAAGCTGGTTTCAGTGTTGCCTCTCTGCGTGACTTAATATGCTTGTAAAAACATGTGTGTACAAGTGTTTTCCCCTCTAGAGATACTAACAGTAATAACAGCATATTATATATATTATTATATAGTGTGGTTGTGGAATGGAGTGGAGGAGTACTAGATCATCTTCTTCTTCTTCTTCAGCTCTTGAGAGATGCAGTAGTGGGATTCCCAACAAACAACAAAAAACTAATATGTACCTACGCATAAATGCTACTTTATTTGCTACTGTGGTATAAAAGAAAGAAAGAAAAAAAAAACTTGTAATGTGGTAGTAAATTAAGATGAGACAATGCGATATGCGATTGCGATGAGCTCGTTTCTTCTATTTACTACTATTACTTCTGCTACTACCTGTTACACTGTTTAAGCAAATCTTTGGTACAAAATATAAAAATGTGTGCATGCGTTACTCTGTACGGTGAGTGCTGAAAACCGTGTGAATTGTTTTGATAAGCAAAATGAAACTACATAAAAGTTGCTTGTAAGCAGTTGTATTGATATTGAATATATTATGCTTGTATTATTTTATGATTATAACTTTTATTATAATAGGTACATATATTATTATGTATAGGTATCTATAAATAATGCATTCTCAGCAACTACCGCCGATCATCAATCACATTTTCTCTCATTTTCCCGTAAATGGGAAATGTATTGCAAGAGACAAGTCTTGTTTTTAGGGTTTTCGACATTCGGAGTCGGATATTTTATCTAAAAACGTAATGGAACATGCCAAATTGCCAAATCATGGGGAGGAGTAAATTGCACCTGTAATTTTTAAAGCTTTATCACTGTACTCGTAATGACGACCTTTAATTCATTGCCAAACAAGTGGGCTAGTATTTAGAGCTCATTTTTTTGAGTAATTTAATTACCAGCACAATCATTTTTGCAGTAATTGGAATTTTTAAATAAATTAAGGTTTGGAACTTTTATCTGTGCACGAGTGGATAAAAAGATTATTAAAATATAAAAAACAAGAGCAATCGGTAAATCACAAATATCCTCTTTGTTTTTTTACCTTAACATATTACAAAAGGGAAAGGGAGAAATTTGTTCGTGTGTTGCCTGCGCGCGTGTCTCCTATTTTGAAAAGGTGTTGGTTGCTGCCTTTGTTTCTCTGATTCATGTGAGAACATGATCATTATTATTTTTTGGTACGAATTAAATGTTTTTCTTCTCACCTTTTTTTATGGATTTGAAAACACAAAAAAATACAGACACAGTACACCTTTGATGTGTGGTTTAGGACAATATGAAAGACATCACAACACACAATGCACAGGCTATACGCTTTTTGCTCGTTATGGGCAGATGACCGTACCTGACCTACTCCCTCAAGTCACAAAATAATAGAAGTTTACTTTAAAAAATCTTTATTTTTTCTGTGATTAACAAGCGTTTTTGGCAAGTGTTTAGATTACTTGTGCTATTGTATTGATTACTGACACAAATGGCATCCCAATATATATGAGGCATACGAATTGTAGCAATGGATTGAAAAGGCAGACATGTTATGATGTGATTGGTTTGGTTGATGATGATAAAGTGCTTTTAAAGAAGATGAATTTTTTTGTTAGGAGTTGGAATACCAAAAATTTTTATATGGCACGTGCAGAATTTACTATGATCAAGTTTGCATATTAAAGCATGGGAGTTTTTTGTGTTGGGTTGTTCCCTTAAATAACATATATACATAAATCGATGCATCTCAAACTTATTTTTTAGAATGCAGTCCTTGTACCTTGCTCTCTGGATGCGAATTATTGTGATTCACAATCTGCGCTGAAAAATGTTCATTCAACAAGTCATCCTCTGATAATCACCATCTTATACGGTTTTGTAGAGTTATTGCAACATAAAAGAGAAAAGTAGTGGGCTGCCATAAAAAAAATCATCACGAATGGGCAAACTAAAAAAAATATATGTGATACCTAAATGAATTTGCAATAATATCAAATGAAATACGGGCGGTAGTGGAATATGTGTAATAATATGCCCTTCTTAATTATTTTTTAATGTAATATTTATGAATTGGAAATGAAGTTACATGCATGCACAAGCCGCATATACCAATATAACTACCCGCAATGTTCAATATATGTTAATGAAAGTCGATCTTAATGAGAAGACATATCTATGCATCTATATATATTTTAATTATTGTGTTAAAGGAACAAGTTTCAATTAGCCTGAATAAATTTTTTTTAACTACATTCCATGTTTTTAATAATTGATTTCGTGAGTTTTACAAAAATGCTCAACCAGCCATATGAAACGTTACAAAATGGAAACTTGTAATAACTAACTGTACTAATTAACTGTAGCTAGAACAGTTTGTTGTTGAAAAGTTATTGGGATTGGTTTACCAACTGTGAGATGATCACTTATTAAAATAATAATAATAATAAAAAGGAAATGCAACAGAGCAGCGCATTTATATTGAAAACAATATGTATCCATTTAGCCATCAATTTAGCGACGAATCATACAAGCATGTAAAGTATTATAATGAACGACAAGACAACAACAACATCACAACAAAATGGCGATATCCTGCTGTTGCCTTTTGCCGTCAAATTTGCTGGTGCTGATGATGCTGCCGCTGCCATGCTAAAGTGTAAAATGTGTAGCAATCAAAGTGTGTAAAAAATGTACCAACATAACAGATTATTATTATAACATGCAAGCAAACAGACAGAGAGAGACACACACACACACAAAACGATCATAATCTTCGAATGATCACCCACGCTTTCTCTTCCCTTTCAACTGAACAATAATTATTTTAGATTTTTGAGACATCATCATCTTCCTAGTCAATTTGTGTTAATGGCGATATCCTGCTGTTGCCTTTTGCCGTCAAATTTGCTGGTGCTGATGATGCTGCCGCTGCCATGCTAAAGTGTAAAATGTGTAGCAACCAAAGTGTGTAAAAAATGTACCAACATAACAGATTATTATTATAACATGCAAGCAAACAGACAGAGAGACACACACACACAAAAAAAAACGATCATAATCTTCGAATGATCACCCACGCTTTCTCTTCCCTTTCAACTGAACAATAATTATTTTAGATTTTTGAGACATCATCATCTTCCTAGTCAATTTGTGTTTGCTATGCGCTGAGAGCGAGCAAGTGAACACTTGAAAGTGAACAAATAAAATAAAAACATCATCTTACAAAAACACATTATTATTATTATTATTATTGTTTGGCTAGTTTGTAGTAGAGCTTATTAAGGTAGTGCAGTGTCATGTAATAATGCCTTCCGCCTTCCTCTCTCTATATATTATTATTGAATTTAAAGCTAGGCAGCTAACCGCAATAAATATTAACTGTTTGATCGCCAACGATCAAAAAAATTGCTGTTGTGTGTGTGTGTGTGTGTAACCCTGTTAGCCACAAAAAAGATAATAATATGATATATTTGTACAAAGAAAAAGCTAACAATTTGATAGCACTTTCAAGTATCATATTTTTGCATAGGCATAAAAAAATGTATAAAATGCAATTATTATCGAGTGAGTAGTAGTGAATAGATAGACATAAACTAAATGAGCCCTTTTATCTGCGCTAAACAAGCAAATTATTAATTTATTTATTTATTTACCCTGGTCGTAATAATAATTCTCTCTTTTGCTCTCTCTCCCTCTCCTCTGACAGTAGTAGAGTATATGAATATTAAGAATTTGAATGTTAACTTTATAATGGCTCATGTTGGTCTTGTAAATAAGTAGATGGTGATGTAGAGTTGTTGTTGTGAAGTAGTGAGAAAAAAGTGTTTTTCAAATCGACAGATATCACTCACATTTTTTTTCAGATTTCTTTAACTTTTTATTATTATTCCCCGCTATACCAATATATACTGTTGAATTTTTTTTCTTCATTCTATCACGTTATTTGTAAACTTGCAACCATTAACAAGAGAAGAAATTGCACCAAAAGTGCAATTGTACGTACACCATCATCACGATGATGATGATGATGATCAACAACAACAACACATCATGATAATCATGATGATGATCCTGATTCTTGATACACTGGCTTTTGCACCTTTTTTCTTCATTACTTTGCATATAATATTTATTTACTTGTTCAATGGCACATCATCATTGAAGTACATTACTATACGGTTTCAGTTTTCATACTTCTTTTCTTACAAGAGGTAAAAGGAGCAAAAAAAAGTCTCAATTTTTTTGCTGTATTTTTGTACTTACAAAAGTATTTTGCTTCGAGGTAAATGCCGTTTTTATTATCGTGCACAACATCATTATCAAACCATGATTTTTCTTGTAGCTATGTATATACATAAATTGCGCTCATGCGGGTGTATTTACAACAACAACAGATAATCTTTTTTATGTGTTTGCTATACTAATCACAGTTAGTTTTCTTCATTTCATCTTCATTTTTATGACTTAATACATACATACATATTGTGTACATGTTTATTTTGCACTCTGTAATAATGTAAAGAGTAATATGATTTTGATGGGTTGACGTAGACATGCATTGACAATTGAATCAAAAGTAAAGTTAAAAAAATATATAAATTGTTTTGCAAATTCCAGTCCCTAATTTAACAAGTTTATAATATGCTATTGTGCTGTGAATTGCGATAATGGAATGCGTTACTTGTTGCAAAATATTTACTCAATATTTATACAAGTCATGAAATCATTTTTTGGGGGTTTAAAAGTCAAATTAGAATAATTTTATTTGTTTTTCTCTATAAAAAAATAAACTGTACTCCTTGCTACCTGGTTTCACGATTTGAATTATCGATTTGTATTTTTATACAGAGAGAAAAATAGTAAATTCTGAAGTTTCTTCCTCTATAAAAAAAATTCTCCGTTATACAATTTAGCAATTAGATAAACAATGAAACTATGGATGCTTGAATTCAAACATTCAGTTTTTTTTTTCAATTCACTCATGCCCCATATAAGCTTCAATGGCATTTTATATTTTATTACGTAATAATTTGTTTTGAAAATATTCATTGCACTGTAAGAAGCCATTATTATTATTATTTTGTTAGTACCTATCCGTTTGTTACCATGTAGTTGGATCAAAGTACGCATTCACCGTGAAAAAATTAGATGCCCTGGCCTAGATTTTCCTTTTTCGCCCAGTTGCACATTTTTTTTGTGTGTGTGTTTATCTATAATATATCTTGCTGGATACATTTCAAACATGTGCTTAATACACGTGGTATCGTTTCACCTTGACGTTTTTGTATACATAATATATTTCCCGTATTCATCTCTCCTTTCCCTGCTCTCGGCCTTCGTTTCTTTGCCCAGAGTAGCAAACATCTTGAGCAGCTTTAGCTGAGATGATGATATGTTCCACTGTTTATGATATTGCAAGTTCTTCACATTACACATTTTATAATGCAGGTTGATCGTCTTGCGATATAAAATAAAAAGTAATATTGTATTTATTTATGTGTGCACTTTGTAATGCATATAATTATGCTTGCAGAAAGTTATAAGATGCTGAATGCATGGACAAGCATTACAAAAAATACAATATATTTGGATGTTTGCTTAAGCTGATATAATCGACAATACTGATCGGCCTCTTTCCTCCGGGCAATTATACTTCAAAACTACAGTTTACTTCCTTATCGACATTTTAATAATTTCAAGTATTTTTTTTACTAGGGTCGATGAAATGTAAAATTCTCCTATATCAAGTTTTCCGTCCTCTCTTTAACAAAAATTATGGAAGGTCATGCCTAAAATGCTTCAAGATAAAAAACATATTTTTTATCACTTTTAGGTCCATGTGGCTCAGATGAAAAGGTGCATGCTATTTTATAGGAGCAAGGACAGTTTTCTATGATGTGATAATTTGTCCTCAACACATGGAATACATTTTATATAGATGGAATGCATGAAACGAGGCAAAGTCAAAAAAAAATACAGTGAAAATGGGAAACGACTCAATAAACTCCTTTTTTACTTGGAAGCATGAACATAGTATTTTCTATGATTTCCCATACCATAATAATATTCTTGTTTGGATGTCATTCAAGTTGGCGTTTATTAAATAAAAAGGAACATTTTCCTTTGAAAACCGAGCATATAATTGGAAAAATAAGGTTGTATGAAAGCATGTTATTTTTTTTATGGATTTTAGTCAGTCTTGCCTGCTTACAATAAAATTACAACTACCAAGTCTCATCTCATCTAGGACACATTACCAGATTGCGTCACGATGCATAAAATGGTAACAGGGGATAATGTTTGACAGACATTATGCTTACATAAGATCATTTTAGGTATACATATGCACATTATGTTCATGTTCATATTTTCATATCATAGGTATGTAATGTAATGAAATTATCATGCAAATGTGGAAATTTTGACGGAAAAAAAGAGGGACAGGATGGCCGAGGTGTTGATGATGAGGAGGATATAATGATAATGATGATTATAGTGATAATAATGATGGCCATTCTGTCAGATTGTTATTGCGAAGGTGTGAAAGAGACAAAAGAAGACCAACCAGTTAGTCATATTACTTACGTGTCTAGGCATTTTTATATATCTTTTCACTTCTTCCAGTTAATCATCACACAGAGAACACAGAGGCGCAGGCACAGGAGTTTAATAATAATTGAAGGGAAAATGAATGAGATATATAAGATTATATTGTTATTATTATTATTATTATTATGTAGTGGCATCACTGGATGTGGTCCTACCACATGATAATATTACAAGCAGCACATAAATATTATTTGGCGACTTGCGTTTCCAGTTTTAAACCCATGAACCCTACTTGTCAAGAATGTATAATACCTGATGATGATGATGGGTAGCAAACAAGACACCAATTTGTAACCATTACATCAAATAGTATGCTTACCTGTGGGATAACAAGATAGATAGGGCAAGTATTTTCAACAGTTGTTGTCGGAGTGGAGTGTATAAACTTGAGTACATCTACCTAAATTGCACTTAATAAAACCGGGCATCTCGTAAAGTAGAAAAAAATAATCATTTTTGGTGAATATAGCGGCTCATTGAAATAGAATTTTTTTGCCAGGGGCTTTTAATATTTTATTAGGAACGGCATAAAAAACATTGCGATAGTCAAAGTCATTCTCTTCAACAGTCTGTCATTCTCACAAACTTCAATTCCATATAGAATTTGTAGTGGAGAGATTCAATTCATCAAATTTATAGGTATTCCAATTCCATGTGATCTTGATATGAATTGAATTTGAGTTATAAAACAAATTCTGTATTCTGTACTGAATTCTGTGCTGTAAAAATATCACATCAGATTCATCAATGAAAATTCAACACAATCCTTCCTCCCATCATTATAAGGGCTATATGGTTTATTAAACTTCTGAATTCTTAATCACGTCGAATTTGAACTGCTCAAAAATAATAATTTTCAGATTTGTATTCTACTACGACAAATTTTAAGATCAATAAAAGATCTCTTGTATGAATACTCATGATTTTTCATCTCTCTCCAAAAATGTGACTTGAGAAAGGGAGATTATTGTTTTAATGAGATGATGAGGTAAAGTTAAGGAATCCTCTCAACATAGTATGCTTAAGATGAGTATATGGGTAGGATCTCTCGTCTAAGTAAAACGAGAAGACTTGTGCTTTACACATCATTCCAGATTCAAGTAGTTCAGCAGTAGCCACAAGCACGGGCCAGGCACTTGTCCCGTACTTTTTTCTAAGGGGGTATAAAGAGATTCTCATCTCCACTCCAATTTAGACCAAGATATAAACAATTTTTTCCCTGTTGTGGCTTCAC
>JAHZNC010000194.1:0-11976 GCA_027744095.1 Zhuqinia jingwanae
TTCAGCTAAAAATCTGCCGAGGTGACAGAATTTTTCTGTCAGACATATAGGCATAATATATATGCTACACCGTATATCCAACTACAATTTATATGGTGAAGATTTTTTTCTTCTTCTTTTTGTGCTGCTACTGTGACTGTGTGCTCTTGGTTGGGTCATTGATTCCAAGTTATATTTTGTGACAGGTTGATGTTTCCATACAAGACATCATTGATCGCCTTATCATCAAAATCAAAAATATAAAAATATCTTGACTCACAAGGCGGAAGTGACGCAATATTGTGCCACTCACTATAACAACATTAACCATGTTCCAATAGCAAATAAAAAATTTCAAATCTGTAACGGAGTAGTGACAAGTGGCAGCTTTTTATCAGATTTTCTTACGGTCTGTCTTCTCATTAAATTGCATTAATATGAGCTTGCGTTCTTGAGTACTACTACATAAATGTGTGTATTCGCAGTGTAGTAGTAAGTTTCTAGTCTTATTTTGTTTGAGTTCTCGTAATATATATTATATTTAGTTTCCTGTCTACTACCAGGAGAAAAGACTTTCCATTTCCGCGAGCAGAAGCATTACTACTACTGCTTTCAACGTACTTATAACGACAAAAACGACGAATAACGAGTAGCTATAAAAATTGTATAGGTAGGTTTTTTGAAGGAAAAGTAAAGTTGATTTAGTTTCTTGAACCATTTCATTTGACTTAAGAAACATTTTCTTTTGTGACACGAACACGTAACTTCCTGTATTGGGATATTGAGAATACCTATATATCTATGCATGATTGCATGTATACCTACCTATGTAGGGGTATGTTTTTTTTATTGAACATGCGGTAGTCCTTGGAGAAGCAGCCAAGCACTTCAACTTCCACCTGCTGGAGATTTCCTATCTCCTTTTCTCTCCATTCTTCCCATTCGTATTCAAGGTGCATTTTCTAATGTTCTTCCATCCACCACTAGTTTCTTGAGAACTAGACGACTCTTTCTTCAACTCAAGTCCAAACTCTATAATAATAATAATAATGTAAGTAAAGTCCCTATTGATGAAAAGGGAGATTTTTCGTTTTGTGTGCACGAGTAGGTAATGCTGGTGGACCCAGTGTATATGTATAAAATTGTGAAGCAGCTAACCATCCCTTTTGTGCGCGCATAGTAGTAGTAGTAGCATTGTACCAAATCAACTAAAGACGAAGTAGTGCGTACATTTATGGAATATCGAATTTAAAATGGGATGGGACTTTGTGTGGATGTTACGTGCGTAGTTAGTTTAGCTGCAACTCACCTTTCAACCAACAACACAAGAATAGGGTTGCTGAATAACATACGCTGTTTTACATTGGTAAAACGTACAAAGGACAAGAAATATGGAATCTAGATTATTCATCTCAACTAAATGCTGGGAATAATATATTCTACATCTACATTTACCTACTCTACCTGCTAGTGTAGTGGTATCTAACTTCAAACTAACCTGTCACACAAAGACTGTGCATCTATCTGTTTCCATACCAATTTCAACTTNCATCTACATTTACCTACTCTACCTGCTAGTGTAGTGGTATCTAACTTCAAACTAACCTGTCACACAAAGACTGTGCATCTATCTGTTTCCATACCAATTTCAACTTATTGAGCTCAAGAGCGTCTGTGTCGTCGTGTGCTTGTGTATAGCCAGTCAGTATAATTGTAGAAAAAGATAATAATGTCCAGTCTTCGTCCTAGGGAAAAGAGTGAAATAAATCATACTATGGAAAAACCACACACATCCCATAAATTCTAAAACTGTCATGTCGGTGCTCCTTTTTTGAGTAGTCCAGTGGAAACAAAAAACTCACAAAGCAATGTTTGAAATGATATGGAAGCTATATTAAAAATTCATTTTTTAGCAACTTTTATGATGGGTATTCTACTCTTGTTCCAGTTGCTAGTTATATAATATAATTACCTAAATAATTATTTTCTGTGCTCTACGTGAGTATTTTACATTGTTAAATTTTTGTAAAACTATTTTTGAAACAAAACGTGACAAAAAACAAGTTACTGGTTACCATACCAGATTTATTATTTTTGGCCATGTTTCAGGCAACAAACTCACTCATTTTGGTTCCTACTGAAGAAGAATGTATGTAACCCATTTGAAATTTTATACAAGAGGGAACACAAAGTGAGCAATAAAGTCATATCACATTTCCATCCGGAAGCTTTCAAATGGGTTCCTTTTAAAAAGTGCTCTATGTAAAAAAGCAATAAAAAGTTTTATCATCACAACAAAAGAGAGTTGCTTGATTGCCCTATTGTTCTATACAGTACATCTTTATGACACCACCACATGGAAGAATAAGGAGGTGAAGATAAATGATGAGAGATGACGCTCATATAATTTATGGTGACGTGACTTGTGGGACTGTAGCTGGACATAGACAACGAGATCGTATCATGAGAGCAATATTTTATAATGACTTTGTGGCGATAATTTTAACACTAGTGGTTTCGTATAATATGTAACGTAGTAGAGCAACTTGATCCTTAATTACAGCATTATAATTTATTTTGACACGGGCAACAAAATATTTGTGATCCCGAAAGAGAAAATGAGTGCCAAGTTATTTTGTCCGATGTGCATCTCCAGCGGAGGTAGCACAAGCGGCAGCCGTAAACGTAGGAAAGGGCACCGCTCCTCAGTTGACAGCGTTGGGTCTGACAATGACGATGACAACTTTTATCGACCTAGCAAGGAAGCACTCAAGAGTAAAACGTCAAGTATCAGTACCAGCGACCCTGATCAACCTTTCCATGTGCCATCAATTTTCAAGCCTATTAGAGTTGACTCACCCGCATTATTTGTTCGTGGCTCAAGTTCAACTGTTAGTGGGAAAGGAGAGACTGGGGAGCTCAGAGACATAGCGGCAAGCTCATCAGAAGAAGAAATTGGTTACAGGAGCAAAGCCATTGGGACTGATGATAATAATATTGTCCTTGGCAATGGAGATGGAAAAGAAGAAAAGATAAAAATATTGGAGGAAGGTGATGACGACGACGAGTGCGAGGACGATGATAGTGAAAAAGAAACGTGTTCTCACAGCCAAGCTCAGGATGAGCATCCGAAGCAGAGAAGGGTAAATGACAAGACAAGAGAAAAAACAGGAGCAGCAGGAGAGGAGCCCCTAGAGGAGAAGGAAGGGAGAAGGAGCTGTAAAGATAGGACTAACAAGACTGACGACATCTCCAAGCCAGTGGGCGCATCATCATCGCCACGCACAAAGAAAAGTTTAGGGAAACCACACGGTAGTCCTACCATTGTCAATATTGCACGAGCAAGACCAAGAGCAGGAAGTGACTTTCGGAATAAAATCAGCCAGCCTGGTTTGCCAAGAACCGAGTTTGAAGATGCGACGTATGATGATGCTATTCTTAATCCTGATGATCCTGGCCCCCACCACCATTACGAGGAGCAGCAGCAGCAGCAGCATAACGATGATAAAGAGAGGAATCAACAGGAATGTTGCGCGTATTCCCTCGACTCACAAAGCTCTCGTTCGTTGTCTGTCAACTATGATTCCCACTGTCCAGATCATGAAGCGAGACAGCCGCTACTTTTAGCTGCATCAGAGTTGGATTTAGTTTCTGACGATGAAGAGGAGGAAGACTGTATCATGGAAGAAAACGTAGAAGGAGAAGAAGTAGAAGAACAAGAGGAGAGTGAGCGACAACTAGGATTTGTGCCAAATACACATGTGACATTTCAACAAATAGATAGCTCTCATTCTCAAGAAAAAGAAGAAGATATTATAGAAAATAGAGAATATATCGAAAGGGGAGATTTTATCTTGGGTAGAACCGAAGAAGAAACAGTTGGGCAAGTAAATCAAGGGAAAATTGTGATCCCACAAATAGTCACTGACAGCATCAGCGGTAATATCAGTGTGATTCCTGAAAACATGGAGCTTCTTCACGTAGGAACGAGATATCCCTCGTCTTCGGAAAACTCTTCAAAAAGTTCTACCCCAGCCCCACCACCCCTCCCAGATTGTCCACCGCCGGACTCTGAAAGTGACTGTTGGTCAAGAAGTGGCTCAAACACACGTTGTCCCAGTAGATCCTGCGGCGGTGCTGGTAGTACTAGCCACTCTTATTATCATTTTTACACATCTTGCAAGAACAAGAGACGAAGTTGTAGTTGTGGCACTAGTCCCAATCGGGATCAGCAACAAAGTTATGATGGTCCTACTGGCAGTGCTACTACTACTGGTGTAAGTACTGGCCCATCTTGTTCTGAAAACTTTGAATGTAAGGGAGGACTTAGCTTGGTAGACATGTCCCAGATTCATTATGCTGACTCGGCAAGTAGCTGCTGTGGTAGTGATATATGCGATATGGGTGACGGCGATAATTCAATTACGAGGGTGACCACCACTACCAATGTAAAAAAAAATAAGAACGATTTTTTTCACACTTCTTCTCGTACTAGTCCTCCTTTCATTGCAACAACTACTGTTAGGCCACCTAATTCCTGTGAGACGACTACCGCCACAACTGTTATTGCTGTCTCTGATGATAACAATGATAATGAACCTGATAGCCATAACGGCAATCGTCGCATGGCTTGTCATCGCCACGTTATTGGTCATGATGGTGATCATGTAGAGATCATTGGCAATGAGGGTCGATTTACAGATGCTGGTCAGGATTCGACTCCTAATGTCTTGTTTTCAACAGTGTCAACGTATTGCCAAGTCGAAAATGATGATCACGCTGCCAACCAACAGACAACAAGACGTTACGGGTCTGCTCATCGACCTATAAAGAAAGTTTCCGCTTCTGTGAATACAGATATAGTGATCTTCCCGTCTCGAGAGATACACGCTGATGAGGATAATAGTGAGAGCAACGTAGAAATGATGATAATGTCACAGGAAAAAAGTGATTCGCAAGAAGAATTGCGTTCCACTTCAACAACCCCAACCCCTCCAAAGTGTGTTGATGATGAGTATAATAATATGGGCGGGGAGGAAACAAGGAAATGCAGGCTATTACGAGTATCATCATCATCATCAAAAACATCACAAGCCTTGCCACACGATTCACACCAAGAAATAAGCAAGCTTCCTCATTCTACTTCAGGAAAGGCCAAGGGAATAAGAAGCAGTTCCGTCACAATCACGCTTATGAGGACACCCAGAGAAACTCAAACAGAAAATGATGATTATGATATGAGTAAAGAGTTGACTGAAAGGGATTCAGACGTGTGGGCAAGAATTGCTTCTGCGAAAAGAAACAGTGCCCCGGAGAGAATACCAACAATGATAAGTTACACTGTGAGGAAAAGAAAGACTAACGAGGATAGAGGGAATGATAATCAGCCCGAGACAAGAGTATTAGCTGAGGGATTTTATTATTCTGAAATGGATCTTGCTCTTGCTCTACAAAACAAGCATATGCAAGCGAGTGGAAAATGGCATTATCCGTATCATTCGACAGGACATGTTCCTGTGGCGGACGATCCCATAACGCCTTTGGTCTTGCCAGGCAGTGGAGAAGGTGGAGAAGAAATTTTGGATGAGTATGAAGAACCAGTGATTATGATAGAGGAGGAGGAGGGGGAAGATGAAGAAGATGAAAATACAATAGAGGACTTAAGACCTCTTATAGCTGCGGCCGCTACCACAAGAAATGTTGATGAAGATGACGGGGTTGACCAGAGCCCACAAGTTCATTACCGAGGAGTACGTACAAATGTCACCGGCTCGTGGTTTTCCCTTTCATCATCGTCTTCTCTCGAAGATTATGAGGAGCAAGAGCTCATTATGGCCTCTTCCATTAGGGATAGTGCTAGAGCAGCAGCAGTAGCAGCCGGGGCCGACACCGCAAACATATCATCATCATCTTTTGACCCAGAACGCTTTTCTCCCGAGTCGAGCCCATCGTTGAGTATTTTATCATACGAAGAAATTCTTTGTGAGCAACAAAGAATTCAGCAAGATGTGCAAAGAGTGGTTGATGCTGTGAAACAACAGCAGAGTTTAAACAAAAGTGACAAGACAGAAGACAATGATGATGAACACGGTCAGTTTTCATTTTCAATGGTTTGGAAGAAACTGCATGAGATGTGAACATGAGTGCACCAGTGACGTACAATGTGTTTTCATACATGGCGTGTTTTGTAGCTTGTTTTTCATGAGGGTATTTTTTTTAATCAGCTCTTGCAAAACAAGATTGTTTGTGTGTGTGTGTGTATTTTGTAATCCCTTGAAGTTTTGAGTGTTGACGATTTATCCAAATAATAGCATTGATCAATGGTTGAGCTTTGCAAGTAAATATCAACAACAGCAGAGTTTAAACAAAAGTGACAAGACAGAAGACAATGATGATGAACACGGTCAGTTTTCATTTTCAATGGTTTTGAAGAAACTGCATGAGATGTGAACATGAGTGCACCAGTGACGTACAATGTGTTTTTATACATGGCGTGTTTTGTAGCTTGTTTTTCATGAGGGTATTTTTTTTAAATCAGCTCTTGCAAAACAAGATTGTTTGTGTGTGTGTGTATTTTTTAATCCCTTGAAGTTTTGAGTGTTGACGATTTATCCAAATAATAGCATTGATCAATGGTTGAGCTTTGCAAGTAAATATCAAATGTGGTTTGCAAGAAAAAGTGGTCCTGTGTTTTAAAAAATATATTAAAAATCCTGCATTCGGATTTACATGTTTCTGTGCATCTAAAAAGCATTTTACTTGTGCATTTTTTATATTGCTCTAGCTAATATACTTACACATTCACAATATTCACATTATGCATCATGGTAAATTTGTGCGAGTCATTCCACTCAACTCACCTGAAGACGAAGAATGAAGTAAGATGAGGATTCAGAATGGTGAATAATGGTGATTGCATGACGCTACAATCATAGTATTATTGCTTGTTCATTGGTTGCTACCGCATCTGTCCCCTCGCTTTCTAGTTTTTGTACCAGATACCACCGATGATGTGAGGATGATACATTTTGTATTTCAACTACTCTTTGTAAGATTCCTGATTACCCATGTCGATTTTGATGCCTATCTACTATCCTCATGGTTGAAAGTCCATTAATGCAATAACAACAACAACTTTTGCAGAGCTACTCCATTTTCTTTGACTGCATGTTCATAATATGTACATACATACATACATACGTTAGTATACTTTGTACATGTATAAACTTCGTATTTTTTAGTGTTTGTAGTTTACATTTATGCACCTACAATGTACCTACAGAACTATTAGAGTCATTGCACCATTGTATTGTTATTGTTGGTACCCCGACATGATGATGATGTTGAAGATCATACAATGGTCTATGCAAGCTGCTGCGTAAGCCGTAAAAAAACTACGAATCCAAAACGCTGTGCTTTGGTTTGACTTTAAAATGCTTTTTCAACGACGATCATGATCCAAAAACATATTTATCAGAGTCCTTTTACAAATAAAAGTGATCATGAATATGATTATCATCTTGTGATACATGCGTGATAAGTGCATAAACTTTTAAAGTATATATGTATATATGAAAAAATTAATTTATTCGGGAATTACGTACTTTCATTTCATCATCCCCTATTACTATGCTCACTATATAAGAAGTTGAATACGTATGTATGAGACTTATCATCATCAAATTGAATGAATGTAAAGTTGCAATAAATGAGAAAAGAAAGATGCTGAGGATGAGGAAGATGGCAGGATTAGAATTGATTTTGACGCTGTGGCCAAGTGAGTGGCTTTGTGTTCTGACTTGGCTATTGTTGGTGAATTATTAATGCAAAAGTGGTATTATTGTGGCCATGCCGGTTGGTATTCGGTTTAATACATTTATACATGGTTTTGGTGAGGAACAGGAATGAAAAACCAAATACAATACTTGCAAGACAAATACTAATAAATGTATGCATATATGTGTGTAAACGTCAGGAAAATGTACCTACCTGCTATCTGATGTTGAATGGAAGAGAATCACATATGCAATGTTCCTGTCCTGTGGTTACTCACACAGGTTGTCAGTCTCCCTATTTATCCGTCAGAGTCACATTGTCATTGAATGGAACAGAATCACATATGCAATGTTCCTGTCCTGTGGTTACTCACACAGGTTGTCAGTCTCCCTATTTATCCGTCAGAGTCACATTGTCGCTCAGATGCATATTGTATGGCTAGGCAGAAGCATGTATATATATTTTTTGTATGTTACCAAAAAGAGAATGTTATTTTTTATTCTTTTCTGGGCGCTGACGATAACGACGACGACATTGCCGCTTTTGTTTGATGATGATGTTCATGCTCATGATGGTGAGATGAAGTCGCGAAAAAAGGATTGTGTTTTGTATTTTGTAGATTGAGTGAATGCCTTTGGGAAATGGACATTGACCCTTTAACATTGCAATATTTGATGATGATGATGATGAGAATAAAATAAAATATTTACCTTGTATCATCATAATAATAATCCATTGTGAAAATATCCAAGGGGCATTCTATTTCTTTATGACTTATGAATGAAGCCTACAATAAGTTTTAATGACAAACCATGTAGGAAATATATATATACATCATGCTTGCCAAATTTGCTCCCAATTGCTGCACCATTGATGATATAAAAAAAATGTATGATGAAGCGTTTGGTAGTAAATTTCCACAGTTTGACATTTTGTAAATTATTGAATTGTTATTGAATCTGTGTGCGCTGATTTTTACTACCTACCACCCGTTAGGATAAGATACACTTTTCAATTTTTGTGTGCCTTGATTCATGATTTAATGCGTGACGTAAATTTGTGCGCCTCATTGGCAAATTTTTCATAGTGCCGGTTTGCTCCTTTTTTATTATTATTGTTATCATTATTAATGTATTGAGCAAAATTTGTCGTGTCATGCTTGTTATTTTACGATTTTTGAGGATGACAACTCGTTTAAAGGCTATAAATGATTTGTTTTTGGATTTTAATGCTAATTGAATGTATGTACAAAATAATATATTTGATATATATGTATTTTTTTATATAGCGTTGGATTTGGCGTCCCAAAAAATATAAGCTGTATAACAGTAAAAATAAATAAACAAGTGGTATATATATTTTTATTTTCAAAACAAAATCTTACTTTTAAATCTCTTGTTTTATGGGAAGTGTGTGAAATTGGATAATTTGAATAATCCATGCATGGAAAATTAAATTTATCTTACTTTTTGCTAATCTCAAAGTAGAAACTCTCAAGAATAATATTATCTTAAGATGCTGAGATAGGCCACCATAAAACGCAGCATGTCGTTACTACTTGTTCCATGTACACATCACCACCACCACCACCACCACACGACCACATTAATTAGCATACCATACTTACTTAGGTATATAGAATGTTTACAAGTTGAGTATATTTTAAATGCATACTATCCTACATACATGCATGCAGCTGACATTGTGAGACAGCTTATTGCGTTAAATACATTGTATAGGATTTTAGGGTCTTTTTTGTTCTTTAAAATCATGAATACTGTATATTATGTTAGTTTATTCAATTAACTTGATGACTTGCCCACTTACCACGAATGAGTTCATAAAATAGTACACATATGGGCAAAATACAGGTTCTTCCCTGCTTCTGTTAAATAAAACCTTAAGAAGTGCAAGGGACTCAGAAGAGACGATGATGTTAATAATAATGATGATGTACACCCAAAAGAGCTCAAGACGACATATTATTATTAAATGTTTAGTATGCAATTCTGCATGCTCCTTAAGGCAGCAACTTGGCACAGATTTTGCAGTGGTGCCAAGTAATTTTGAAATGTGCATCAACCAAGCACAAAATCATCAGACATCTTGTAATATTAGTGAATGTGCTGAATATGTTTTTTAAGTACCAGCTTTCAAACTGGTATTAATCTTGTATACAACAGATTAACAATGTAGTTTAATATGCTTGTACGATAATAATAACCAGAGATAGGTATTTAATAAAAGTCAACAATACAGTTTTTTTAGCCAGTGATCAACGCAGAGTCACGTATCAGTTGATTCATCTTTCATCCATCCGGGAACATACACAATAATGCAACACACAGGCATGTTTACTAATAATGAAAAAAACAACAACCAGCAAGTTTAGATATTTGCCAACGTGAGCTCACAATTGAGATTTGAGATGGGTACGTAAACATATGAGGTCAAACGTGTGTGCTTGCTTGCAAGTAGTATTATTATTATTTTGTACTTTTTTACACTTGTGTCAGCGCATTTTTCAATCATATTTCACACATATACAAGGATTAATAATAATGTAATAATAATAATAATGTAATGCACCTGTGTAGTATATCAACATGCAAGTATAGGCGTGTCAGCAGAAATTCCATTTGAGAATAATTTGAGAGAGATGCTGCTGTATACGTAGCTCACCAGCAATGCAGTTCAACGTAGGTATATATTAGGCATATATATCCCTAATCTATGCAATCTATGTACCTACTACTATAATAATAATGCTGAGAAATTTATCATCATCGCAAACATGCAAAAACGCAGTTTCTCTTCACTTGTCACAAACTTTAACCCATGATTAAATATTCTAAAACATTGTGTAGTGGTAGTAGTAGTAGTAATGTCATCCTGCTGCATACTCTGACTCACATCAGATTTGGGATAAGCTCAAATATAAGAGTATTAAATTTTGTAGCCGTCCACAGTTTCAACAGTTTCTCCCATGCATGCATTAGCATTTTTGAGAATGCACATATTATAGAGATGGTATATTATGATTCTGTTTGAGGTAATCATGACTTAACCTATGTATTTTTAATGATCATATTAATGACGTGTGTGTATGTGTGCACTGTATAGAGCTACAAAAGCTGCATGTTTCAACAAGTATTTTGGCGTTATAAATTCAGCACACAATTATCTATCTACATTATCCGCTTAAGACAATGCGATAAAAATATAATATATGGTTTTAAAAGCCATAAAAATCCTCTGCATTATTGTGATCATCGTTATTTGTGTTGTGTGGTGGGTGTACTATACTATATACCTAGCTAGTTGTAGGAGATGGACACAGATTGCAGGTACTGATTGCAGGCACTGTGAGCTCTTGCCTTGTGTATGTGTACCTTGTACATTGAGTCCTACATTATTATGGTGTATATTTGTGCTGTGTAAACATGAGTTATAATGTGTAGATGATGATTAGCTTAAGGTGTGAGTGCACAGGATCAACTCATCATCAGTCAGTTCTGATTTCCTGTTGTAAAATTAGCAATGTGGAAAATAGGTACGTGTGCATCAGATATACATAGATAAGCACATATTTGTGCGTGTTATCCTACTGGTCCTCCTGCCTGTTTGAGTTCGAAGGGCATGGTTATTATATGGTTATGGAATACTGGTACATGCTGGTTTAGGAAATCACACGCCCTTTTGTTTTTGTTTTACACTTTTTTTCTGGATATCAAAGGTTCATTGAAATTTAAAAAAAAAGGTGTGGTAGTGTCGGCATCATTGTTCCAGAATAAATAATAAACAACAATATATATTTTTATGGGTTTGGAATAGCCAGTCATCATCATACAACAGTGACAAGTGCAGTGTGCGGATTTTGTGAGAAGGAGCTTAATTACTATATTACAAATATGTGTTGTTGCTCTGTGATATTAGTGACGTGGAGGTTGTTGATGATAGTTTTAGCTAGAGTGGTGTTATAATTATAAATATTTGTGTTTTCATATTTTGTTAACAGATGATTAAATTGTTGATATATTAGAAAGGTTAGTTGTTAATATTGTGATTCCAACAGATTTAACATTTATCTACAACATTTTAAATATATTATTGTACTTTAAACAAACATTATTACTTCAAACGTGTTTTCCAGAAATATTGAAGAAATGCTATTATGCAAAATTCATTGATTTTCTTGTGGTTTTTATAATAGAAAAACTA
>JAHZNC010000195.1:0-12473 GCA_027744095.1 Zhuqinia jingwanae
ATATTTTTTTAAGGAAAAAAAAACAGTTTTTATTATAGAGGAGTGATTCAGCTAAAAAATATATAAGTATATGTATGTATGTATGTACTATGTATATGCACAGACGGAAGGAATAAATGAATACAAAGTTGCGAATTCCTTTTACATGTCAGATTATGCATAATTTGGTGGCATCCCCCCACTACTCTTGATTGTACAACAACAAAGAAAAAAATATCATTTGCTGGTAAGAAAAAACAACGAAAAACCTGTAGGTATACATAAATGCATGCACTATAAAGAATGACTATTTAAATCGGTAAATACAAAAATTGCTTGGGTGAAACAAACGGGACATTTTAAATGAAAACGTTTTGTGTGTAATTTGTGTACTTTGTACAAAATATTCAGCTGCTCATGCTGCTATTGCTACTACTGCACTACTACTCCTTCGCTGATTATGGATCATTTTGATAAAAATCAATTCAATCAAGTTTTTTTTCTTCTTCTTTTTTTAGCAGTTGATAATTTTGTCTGACTGCTTACCTATATTTTTCTTTGAATTTCGAATACGGGGTTGCTTGCATGCATGCGTTTGAATTTGAATTTTTTTTTCATACACGTATTGTGGTTATTACCATATAAGCATATCATCATCATCATCAATCCTTTTTTTATTCAATTTATCCGAGCTTGATTTGACTTTGATTGTCAAATTGTGATGCATTTCGGTACACGATATAATAAAAAAAGTCAGAAAGCATTTAGAGGGAATAAGCCCTCCTTGTCAACTCTTTTAGATAAATAATACTACTCCTTTGTGGTTTTGACGTCTATTTTCTATATATGCATGTATGTGTATATAATGTGGAATAAGTGTATGCGTAAAACTCATTACGCATACAATTGTTCAAGCCACAAGCGATATTTTTTTTGCAAAAAAAAAAAAATAATCTACTAAAATCTCAGCACTACTGTTTTCACTCTTGTCATGAGTATGTGTGTAGTAGTATTCTGATGTCAAAATAAATTCAACTGTCAAGTTGTATCTCAATTTACGACACATGCCCGCATATCAAGCATACTAAGCACATCATACACAATGCCTAAATAATAAATGTGTATATTATGCACACAATATACAACTATAAACAAGCTCCCTGTTTTCTCTCCTCCCTATCATCATCGGCAAAATACAGGAATACCAACATCAAAGTGTGTAGCAAATATTTACGTTGCTAACGTTAATCGCTTTTGTTTAGCTGCAGGGGATAATTTGCTCATTGAAGCCGTAATACCATGTTTTTTATTAGACCAGCAAATAAAATGCCTTCATAATCCTAGTGAGAGAAAGAGAGAGACGCCGAAAAAAATATCCATACACGTAACAATCAAACAGTTGCTAACGTTAATCGCTTTTGTTTAGCTGCAGGGGATAATTTGCTCATTGAAGCCGTAATACCATGTTTTTTATTAGACCAGCAAATAAAATGCCTTCATAATCCTAGAGAGAGAAAGAGAGAGAGAGACGCCGTGAACAGACTCTTGCGCAAAAAAATATCCACACACGTAACAATCAAACTTATAAATTCGGAATCATGCGTGCCTATGCATGCTCAATTATGATTTCACTAAAAATGCAAAATCGGTTAATGGCATTCGGATCGCTTTTACAGTAATTCGTGTATCAAGAATTAGATGTAAGGTCTTAATAATGTTCTTTTTATACAGTATACAGCAGAGATTACAGATATCAAATGCAAATTTTGCACTGCTCTTGTATCCACACAACTCGATTTGCACGACAAATATGTTAATTACTTCGTCGCCAATATTATAACGGCCACAATATCTACAAATGGGCGTAGCTAATAGAGGTACATATACGTACGTTATCAAATGGAAAGATTGCATAACACTCTGCTCTAGTGCAATTTAGGTATGCATTGGTTCATCTTTTTACTTGAGTAACAAATGTACTGTTTCATTCATTAGACAGGCGGCAGACACAAACACAATGAGGGCTCAAAATTTATATCATTCACCTCCTCACCAAAACTTCAAATCAAAATTTATATGTACCTAATAATATTTATAAACTTCGATACATACAGAGTGAAAAAAAAACTCGTGAGCGGATCACAGTTTGAGCAAATCTTTCCTGGTTATCGTGAATTTGCTGTGGTCGGGTGCAGTTTCAAAAAGTCAAAAAATAATGATTTATTGCGCTATATTAACCTTCATGGGAAGAACAAGTAAATGTCAGAGCAGCCTCATCTATCTATATATAAATACCTATATACATACATTACATTTTTGCATCTGATACACGTGTAGGTACTCATCTACCTACGAGTTTACTACCACGCCACATTTTGATGACAATAATATTATATTGTAAGATTGGTCTTTTGTTCACGTTATAGAGCGTTTTATGTTGTAATGCGCCCCCTCCCTCTCTCTCTCTCTCTCTCTCTCTCTCTGTCCCTCTTTAAAAGATCACATCACAAATAAAACAAAACTTTGCTTTGAATGATTGCTTTGTGTAAAAAAATAATAGTTGTTTCATAATACTTGTCTATTGTATGTACATCTGGAATAAAGTTTCAAAGCGGACATGGATGATTACACATGTGAATATAACGGAAGCGGAAGACGTTTTTGTGCCCTTGTTGCAAACTTTTGCAACTTGAGTATTTTTTTTTGGTCTTCTGAGCTTGTATATATAGTGCGAACAGTAGAGTGCCGAGTGTGTGCATGCCTAATAAAATAGATATAATGAATCGGTAATAGATTCCTTGGGAATTTTTTTTGGGAAAAAAAATGAGTTACCGAGTTCATATACCTATTTACCTTGAAAATACAACACAAGATGATATACATCATTTAGCTGCACTATATATCTTAGAAATAATTTGAATACACACACTTACACACAAAAAAAAATTGTGTAAAAGCTGTAAGCGGAAAAAAATGTGCGACGGAGTATCGTCTTCCCTTTATGTTTGCACGTGTGTGGCATATTATTCTGCTTTGTAGCATGTGACATTTTTTTTTGTAAAGGGAATAAGATTTCTTTTGTGTGCGAATAAAACGCATGAAATTGAGCTTAAAACCTTTTTCTTGTGTAAAATTAACAGTTGAGATCTCTGAGGTTAGATTCTGCTTCTTTCATTTCAGTTTCCCCTTAAAATAATATAATAATATATCACGAAAGTGTGTGCAGCTGAGATAAAATTCCATTCCCCCTCCCCCCCCCCCCAAAAAAAAGAAGAAGAACCCATGCATAGTTAAAAGGGAAAACAGTGAATTTAAAGTTCAGTTATATGGAAAACCAGTAGCCAGTTGAAAAAAAAAACAGATTTAAAAAGTTTTCATGTGTCTTTGACTTTGTGCTGCATATAATATAGAGAGATTAGTGATTTATTTCTGAAAGGAGCCAGCACAAAAAAAATATCGTCATGCAAAAAAAAAAGTAATGTGGAGGATGTGTAAATATTATGCATGTGCATAAATTATATAATGACGGAGTGGAGTGTGTGTGTAGTAGTGGAGTCATCCGTGTGTATGCGTGAAGAGGAGTGGTTGCATATCATAAGATTATATATATTTTTTAAACACACACATCATGTATGTAAATGCACGTACAACAATGTTGTCGTTTTTTCTAACATTTTTACTGTTTAAAAGTCATCATCATGATTTTTATATAAAGATATTTATATCCTTTGTACCAACTTGCACACACAAGCAAACCTGCTGCCTCTCTCTCTCTCTCTCTCTTGTAAAATAACAATAATATAATATTTCCGAAAATATCAAGTGGATATTTTAACAATACGACTAAATTGAGCAGAATGAGCTTCAAGTGGGATAAAAAGATTTTTATTGGGGTTCTTGCTATTATCCTTCACGCTTTCTTCTAAAAAATTTGTCTCTTTAACGAAATATCCTACTGTGTAGAACGCAAAAACCCGTAAAGTTAAGTAATATTTTTTTTTAGCATGCTTCACTCATTCTGAGGGCGATTGCATTTAAGTAATTCATTGATGTGATGTAATCATATAATATAATATATATATATATGATATGTGAATATAAGATGATAAAAGTGTTTTCTTGCTTACTTTTACCTCATCTTCTTCTTCTTCGTCTTTTGCTGCTGCTGATGATATGATGACTTGCGAAGAAGATGATGTTATTTATTTCAACAAAGTATACAAGCTGAGAATATATCTACCTATATAACAATACTAACAATCTGCAGGAGAAAAAAAAACACCCTTACAAGAAGTCTGATATATAATGTTGATAAAGATGGTATGCTATTAGGATGATTATCACACTGCATCAGTACAGTAGTCATGTTGTTTATCAAGAGGATCATCATCATCATCATCAAAGTTGTCTGCATCATCATAAATGAAACGACTTTTACAACAACAGTCAGTGGTACACGCATTGTTACTCTCTACCTATTGAGTTCTTAGTATTATATGCATGCTAACAATGGGAATATTCCGAGTATTTTCAAGAGTTACAATAACAAAAAGATAATAATAGGGTATGGCATGCTTAAACACACGACGATGTAATAATAATTCTGTAAAAAAAAACTTTTTTTTTGTTTCCCTTGTTTAAGTTGGTGCACTCATTTACACTTCTTCTTGCAGCAAAAAGAGAAAAATTACTGCTGCCTTATTTTCGTTAAGAGAGAGAGAGAGAGAGAAATGAAGGGAAAGATGTCCTAAAAATGATATTGGCTAACAAACAACGAGTTGTAGTTACTGCAGTTAGTGATTGCTTTATTTCCACACGTGAATTGTTAAACTGGTATTTTGATGTTGTAGCTTTGTTACGTATTTAGGTTATCCTATTAAACTTTTTTTTGTTGTAAAAGACAGGACATGACTGGTTAGGTATACATGTGCCGACACATACACACGAGTAAAAAAAAACTGCAAATGATAATTACATAGCTTACTGTACCTTGAACCACTACTACTGGAGGTTGAACAGTGAGAAATAGTGAGAATGTATAGAGCGGCTATTTGTTGCAAACAAGACTACACAACAGCACTAAAATTTATATATATATACTTTTTTTGACATTGATGAGTTAGTTTTCTCTTTGGTCGGTTAGCAGTTTCATGTATGTCAATTTTGACAGAGCAGTGTATATTGTGTTTGTTATGGTGGCATTACACACATGTATAAAAAAACGATGTGGCGATTATTTCATGGTTGCTTGCACTTACATTATTATGATGATGATAATGGGCCAAGTTAAAAAGGAAGAATATAAAAGAGCAGTGAAATGCAAAAAGGATTTTGTACAACTGCAAGGATGGAATATGATGATGAATTATTGAATAAAAAAAGGGAGAGAAATACACGACAGACTTTTTTACAAAGTTACCTACATGCATAATATATACAATATGTAGGTAGATGTGGTGGTGGTGGTGGTTTGATGTTCGTTCAAATGACATTAAGGAATGAAGGAAGGAAACACTTAAGAAAAGGAAGTCTTTGCGTTTTTTTTTGCATATGTGGGGATAAGTATTGCAGATTGAAGTTGTGTATAGCCTGTCGGATAAAAATTATTCAAAAAGATAATAATAATATTTTATTGGTGTGAATGAAAAGTGGCAGACTTTTATGGATAACCAAGTTGCGAAGCTTGAAATTTTAAGTTTGTAAATATGCAAATGAATTAAACAAACGAGCGGACATACAAACACGAAAGCAGTATTATAAAGTGACTGAAATCAGTTATTTAAACCAATGACAGGAGAAGCTTTTAGTTTTCACGTTAGCACAACTATTGAACATGAAAAATAATGTCTGTGGCACATACCATTGAAATAAGTAGTTAGACTTGAGCAAATAACATTGTTTCAATGGAACTGGACTTTTTTTGTGTGGCAATATTCCTGTATTACATCATTATTCCAATTCACATTCTCGTATACATTTTATTACGATACGGTGAAGAAACAAGTGAAAAACGTTATTATGCGGGCACTTTTTTTTTGTTATTATTAATACATATTTTTTCAAGTTATGCCTTTGTGTACCTTTTTTTGTAAAATTTGAAATATTATTATGCAGTTTGTTAATACACAAATTGTTATTGAAAGAAAAACTGTACTCTTATTATTATTGTTATTACCACTTTTTGTTATGTTGCACAAAATATATTATAGAGTTGCAGACACGAGAGTTGCAAAACATCATACAAACCGACAGAGATATATAAAAACAACTTAATAATACAAATAACAAACAAAGCGTACCTATATACAACACATACATCATATAATTCAACTCTTTTTTAGTAGCCATCAATCTCCAAAAATAATAATAATAATAGAGAAAAACTTCAAAAGAATCATCTTCGTTCAGCCGGGGTGCGCTTGCCATTATAGCTGTTATAAAAATTGTACGCAGCATCAAAAAGAATTATATTACAACTGGTCAGTAGTCAATATAATTGTTCTTTTGGATTTTACAAAAAAAGGAAAGAAAACACCATAAAAAGAGATAAAAAGATTAGAAATGATGTATATCTACCTACACAAGTCACAAGTACACATATTTTTATTGCGTATAACCTAAATGTTTGGTAATATGTCTTTAGTAGTTATAATTATTATTATAACATACTATAGCTAATGGTTATTGCTACATGGATTTGTACGCAAGTTTCTCATTGAAACAGATTAGTTGCAGTATATCGCTATTAGCTATATTTAGGTATATGTGCGCAGGTAGACATTCAATTTCCTTTAATTGTAAATTATTTTCCATCTTAAGGATACTAGTTTTGGTATTTACTTTGAGTATAAAGCAAATGTTAATGTTTATTATATTGTATGGCGTTGATATTATACATATCAATGCCACATAATATTAAATCTATATTTTACATAATTTTAGCTCGTCTGCTGCTGCTTCTGTTCTGTTGTTGTAAAAAAATATATATAGCAGCAAAAAAGTGGTTGCAACATCATCATTCTCATCATCTTCATACGGATATACTTTATTTATTTGTTTTTATGTTGTTGTCTGTGGCGTAGCGTTTTCTTGCTGGCTGAGTGAATGCAGAATGAAAACTTGCATGCGTTTATAACGAGTTGAGTTTGAGACGATTATATGCATTCCGCACTCGGGTGCGTTTTGTTATAAAAACGTAGGTACCGTAATCTACCGATTTTTTTTTCTTCTCGTTTTGCCAAATGAAGTTTTTTTTTCGGGTTGTGTGCAATGGGTATATAGTTGATAGTGTGTGCGTCTTTGACTGGTAGCTTCACTGCTACTATAAAGTCATCATGATGTGAGCTGATGCGACTCGCCGCAGTCTCTTCTTCTTTAGCCCAAAATTAAACCACTGCTATTACATGATTAAAATATAACCAGTTCATCCCTGGCACACAGAGAGAAAGACGCATAACAGATATTTATTTTTGTATACTTACTTTTAAGCAGACATCATCATTTTGGTATCCACTACCAAATAATGATATAGCTATTACATGTATGCTTCTTTGACAAGTAATGCAATGATATCTTATGTACCTAAGCTTTCTTGCATGTGGTACGGTTTTTTTTGTATTTATAGAGAGAGAAAAAAATGTAAAAATGCATTTAGAATTCCCATCATTTCCTGGTAATATTAAACGTGGATCTTTGGCAGGTAGGAATTTTGTATATTTTACAACTTCTTCCTAATATGAAACTCAGCCAATATAATATATTACCTATATCTATTTTTTTGTGTTAACAGAGTATTTTTTTGGTGCAAATTGAAAGATTGTGTATTATTACTTTTCCTTATTTGAACAAAATAGGTAGGCATGTAAAGTTTGCTTAACCATGAGAGAAAACGGATATTTATTATCCCGTTGTGTTAAACGAAGGAAAATATTTCAATGCTTTTAATACCAAATATTTTAAAAGATGAAAACATCTTTCTTTGGTTTACAAAAAAAGTACAACTTATTTTTTGGCATATAATTTTTAAATTTATGCAAACAGCTAAACTGAAATTGATTGACAGCAAATTTATGTATTCTATTGGTTGTTTGCGTTTTTTTGTGTGTGTATTTCCACTTTTTTTCTCGAGATAAAACTTTTTGGCATGAAGTGGGGCTGTGTGCTGAGTAAATTGAAATCAACATCTTTATATTCATTCACTTTTCACGTACTTAGTAGTTGAAATGATGATGATGATGATGATAAAATTAAATTAGTTATTTGAAACTTAACAAGAGAGGGGATGATGACACGGCTTAACTAGTAGAAGTTACGTGTCAAATCGTTAAGTCGGAAAATAAGTCCTTTGACATGACAGCTTGTCGACATCTAGTTTTTTTAATAAATGATTTTAACAAGCGGTTGTATACAATACAACACAAAAGAATACAACATTTGATAAACGTATACATTTTGTATTTGTATAAAAAGATTTCAGGGATCATAAACATCAAAAATTGAATTACCTAAATTATCACCGAAAAAAACCCAACAAAACTGTGTATATTTTGTTCGGGGAAGACCAAAATAATAAATTTACCTTTTTTGTCGACAGCCCAAATCTTGTTGTGTGTGAACAGGTACAAAAAAAGTGGGGAGCCTTGTGAAACATTTAAATTATTTAAAGTTCAAAAACTACTCTGTGTACATGCATTGTATTTTATTACCTATATTATTTTTTTTCTTCTCTTGCTGATCCGAATTATATACCTATCTATAAGGGTACATTCCATTTACCAATTTTTTTTTTCGCGACCACCACCAACCACACCGGTATTTATTATTAACCACACACATGTGTGTGTATCGTCAAATAAGGATTTTTGTTGCATATTGATTACCTATATACGCGCACCATATATGTAATAATAAGTTAAATAATCGGGAATTATATATATATATCTTTTTATATAAATTGTTTGGCTAAACTGTATATTATGAATTAGGATTTCATTGTGAATAATAAAACCTATCACACAAAAAAATCATTTTTAAAATGTATATTTGATAGAGATAGAAGACTATGTAGGTATATTCATACAGGGTAATTTTCGTTTGGCTCATTTAACTTGATAATACCATGGCAAGCGCTCTTTCCGATAGATTTGACAGGGTTATGGGATTACGTACAGGCACATCATAAAATACATTCAACACACAATAAGAATAGTATTTTATAAATATAATAATATGATATAGTGAAAACCACACAGAATTCCAATTTGTTTTCTATACTACTTTTATTATTATTATTATTATTTTATAATACGTAATAAATGAAAAATGAGTAGATGTGGATGATTTCTGATTTACTCTTTTGCTCCTACAACAACTTCGCTCTGCTCCCGCTGTTACTGGCAATGGGGAGAAATTTTTTTTTTTGCAGAGAACCCGTTGCTCCCCACAAAAACCAAAGTCAACCCATAAATTATAATGGTGATTTTTTCAAACAGGATGCAGATCAACCTGTATATAAAAATATGTGTGAGTTGCGTGTGTGCATACAAATATGTAATCTTCTTTTGTTCTTAAATGGAATAATAGTATGCAATATTATGCAATTTGGTTTTTACTGGACCACTAAATAATACAAGGTACAACAAATCACAATTTTCTATATCTGACAAGTTTCAAAAAAAATGTAGCTAAAAAAAATATTGGCAAAGCCGAGTGAACTTGACTTCTTTTCTTTTTCTTCTTTGACTCTATTGACCTTAAATCAGGTTACAATAATTTTTGTGTGTGCATAAGTACAAGAAGAGGTTGGAAAATCATTGGTTTTTTTAACAACATGCAACCACACACTGCACAATGCATGCATACTGCTGTGTGTTTTGTCAGCATGGTTAAAATATGAGCATGCCCGGGGAGAAAGGGTATCATGTTACTAGGATCATCATTATAGAAATCATCAGCATCATGATCATCATCATCATCATCATGCAAGTAACCTCATCTGACAATGAGCCTAAATCAGCACTAAAAGATATATAGTTTCCTTATTTTTATATCACTGCGGGTAATGAAGGTGGGAAAAAAACATTTTGTATCGTCATCATCAGTCTTCATCATCATCATCACTATACCAACAACAAGGCAGCAGGTATAATAAAAGAACTACACACACTACACACACACACACAGCAGCAGCAGCAGCAGTCAATAATGCTGTTGTCAGAGACTGTCAAGAAAGAATAAATCAAGGCTAGACTGTTTGATGAATGTTCATATAAAGGAGGAGATATAGGAGTAGGTGCAACAAAATGTTTCTATATAAATGTACCTGTATAATTTATAGACAATGGTGTTAAATGTGTCAGTGGGGATGTTGATGTTAATACATATGTTAAAAAAGTCAAAACAAATATAAAAAAAACATTTACTTAGAACAAGACAAACAAAAGAGATACGACGACGCATCCGGACAGCTTGTTGTTTATTTGTCTTGAAGACGAAGGAAATGGTCATTTTTACAGTCTACCTAGTTTTATTATGAGAAATAAAATACATACACACATACGTATATGTATATATATCTAATATATAATAATACTATTCAGTGAAACAAATACATAAAACCCGAACCACTTAACTTAGTATTATGAGAAGTCTTCTTAAAATTGCTCTTATATATATAATATGTGTATCTAGTGTAGTGATTGTTGTTGTTGATGAAGATGCTATCTTTTTTAGGACAACGGACGTAACGACGGGCATTCATTCATAGTAATATTTTTTTTTAAATAAATATGTTGCATGTCTGTTTAAAATTATGATGATCATCATCACAATGATGATTATGAGTGTCTATATCTGATGCAATAAAAACAACAACTGTCAAGCTACATATTATATTATATATGTCTGTGTTTTATAGTGTAGTATTTGTAGTGGCAGCCTTTGCTTGCCGCAATAGTTAATAACATAGCGTGAGGCTTGAATGCTGATGATGATGATGATTATAAGTGCTGAGGAGATGAGCCACAGAAAAAATCTTTTGTTTTAAGTCATAGTAAGTAGGTGTGTAGTGTGTAATTATTCATTCATGTGAACACCTCATAATAATCATAATACTATTCCTAATACTTAATAAAATAATATATTTTTTTTTACTTCACCTACTCACCGACCCGACCCTAATTCAGAATGCTGCTGCAGCTAAGAATGGGCACTGTACCACAGAATTAAACTGTGACGAAACTGTTTTATGACTGCAGCGTAAAAGAAAAGTAAATATAAATGTCATTTTAAAAGAGAGAAGAAATGAAGACACGGAAGACAGGCTAAGACTGTTACAGAGAGGGAGATTTAGTAAAAGAAAAGCGTAAAAGGTAAATAGGCACATAAATTTTTCCTTTGTAAAAATGATGGTCAAGTCAAGAGGAAGATATTTTGGTAAAGCATTTAAGTGAGAAAGGGGTGGTGGTGGGTTAATATATCGGATTTAAATATTTATGTAGGTGCCATATATATACATTTTTTAAACTCTTAAGTGTAATTTTTTTTTCAAATTCCATGTCCTTTTCCCTCCACTTCATCTTCATCATAATATCCTCTTTAGAGCTAGAGTAGTTGCATGTTTTGTTAACTGATACAGGGGAAAATGATGAGGATGAACCGCTAACTGGGTCTAATCTCTGTTTTCATTGCCCCTTTTTTTTTATTCAATTACTCATAATAAAAACATATAATATTAATGCCGACAAATTCAAATTTGCTCAAGTCAAGACTCATTTTCCTTCAAGCAATACATGTTGTAAAATAAGTAGGTATTTGTTTCAAATCTGTTGCAATCTCGGATGAGCAAATAAGTAAGTGGTTGTATGTTTGAGCACTGGGCTTAATTTTTTAGGGTGCAAAAAAAAATCAGGAACAAAAATTGTGAGGAAAATTGTAGTAAAAAGATTGTTGTGGTGGTTAGTTAAAAGTAAGCATACCTACATAATAATATTATTACACCTGACCAAAAAGGATTTTTTTAAAAACTTTATGTGCCCATATGTTTGATGTTTATGCAGTTTGGGGTTATGGGAAACTGAATATGAAATATATACATACATATATATTTACTATATACATTGCATTTGTATTTTGTGTGTAATATTAATGGCGATGATGATGCTTCTTGTTTTTGTAATAAAGAGGATTATTATTTGGTCCAATGCTCATGCACTTTTTTGCATTTCATTAAAAACCAGCAGCAACGTAATGGCAAAGAAACCTTTTTGAGTGAATATCCTTCACCGCTGCTTGATTTCTACATTTTGTTGTTGTTGTTGTGTACAGCAAACATTTTATTCCGGTGATTGTATGATCATGTGCTGATGATGATGATGCTGACTTGCTAGTATGCATACCTATGCTTGCTTTTTTTCACTATGCACTTTATTTCATTACAACGCGATGAGCAAGCAAAAGTTATGCACAAACTCACAAGAAAAGAGCATATTTTTTTT